>CBVK0101314203.1:0-10704 GCA_900067695.1 Picea abies | reverse complement strand
AAGAAAACCCTTGAGGTAGGGAAACACCATACAATGGATCCTATTATGGAAGGGATCCTCTCCTGTTCACTTGCCTCTTCGAGGGGGAAATCTCCTAATGAGCTTCAACTCCAAATACAATACTTCTCTTCATGTCTCATTACATTGCTTGAACCTCTTTATATAGTGTTACCATCACCTAAGAACATTCTAGAGGGGGAATCTTCTAGAAGTACAACCTTCTAAGAAGTCCTCTTACATTTATTATATCTAATTACCCATTTATTATATCTAACTACCATAGTGGGCCTTATTTAATAATATAGTGGACCTAGTCCACCTTACATTGAATGACCTCCATTATTATCACTATGGGCCCTCTGGGCCCCCCCACTACCTCTCTAGCTGCCTTACAGAAAGGATAGTATGTAAAGGATATGCTCAAGTTGACTAGGTAGAATTTGATGAAACTTTTTCTCCAGTAACTAGACTAGAATCCATTAGAATCTTTTTGGCATTTGCAAGCTAAGAGAGTATCAAATTTTATCAAATGGATGTTTAATCTGCATTTCTAAATGGAAATTTGGAAGAAGAAGTATTCAATGAGCGACCTAAGGGATTTTAGCTGACAAAAAACCAAGATTATGTGTGCAAACTAAATAAATCACTTTGTGGTCTAAAATAAGCACTTAGAGCTTGGTATTCGAGGCTCGATAAGTACCTACAACAAAAAGGTTTCAAGAGATGAACTACAGAAAGTAATACTTACATCAAAGAATAAAATGGAAATATAATTATCATTGTGGTCTATGTAGATGATATCATATTTGGAAGTGACTGATGATCTGATTCAAAGGTTGTCAAAGAACATGAAAAACTAATTTGAGATGTCTAGGTTGGGTGAGTTGCCCTTCTTTCTAGGTCTACAAATATCTCAGTCAAATAAAGGCATATTCATTTCTAAGAAAAAATACATTAAGGAGATGTTAAAGAAGTTCAACATGGAATATTGAAAACCTGTTAGTACTCCCATGACAATAGGTTGTAAGTTGAGTAAGGATGATCAATCACCAGAGGAAGTGTTGTGGGTGGGAATCCCTCCTACGGACTAGCACTTAGGGTTTTATCATGCATGCAGAAAAGACCTAAAGATTCCTACTTTTTACCATCATCCCAGACCTAATCCCCATTATTCTTAAGAAAATACACAGTTAAGAAGATCAAGTGAACATACCTTATTTACGGTGTTTGATATCGATCCCTTTTCACGCTTAGTCGCTCTTTGACTACAACTCTTCTCCCAAGGTTGACCTACATTCACAAAAGAAAAAAAAAGAACTCCACATGCATTTGATCTACAGATTAATGGGTTAGAGATTTAATCAACATGTACGCAATAAACAATGAAAACCTCATATGGTGGGACGGTAAAAGTACTTCTTTATTATTAACTTCATTAAAGCAACTTACAATGATGAAGTCGGCCACTGTTCCACGAATCTAGTCCTGGGCTCCTCTTTTATTGTGCACCAAGTGCTAACACACTTGCTTCTCTTCTTCGTTGAAATCACAAAATGGTTGCAGAATCTTGGGCAAAGGGGAATACGAATTCGGGTAGAGTTTCTTTACTATGTTTTTCCTCCTTTCAAATGGGACCCTTACCCCTTCTTTTATAGGCTAGAAGGAGCTAGGTATTTGGTCAAATGATCGGCCATGCATGGCCGAAAGGTTTAGTTAACTTTCCCAAAGTTGTGTGTTCCATCAATAGCTTTCCTTTTTTCGTACTTTTGTAGGTACACGTGGGTTGTATATGAGCATCTAGCATGTACACACATGCAGTAATGGATCAGGGCATGTGGGCCTTTATAAAGAGGGTTTTTTAACTAGAGTTGTTTAGTACTGGCTTGGCAAAGAAGGCATATGGGATGGCCTGATGTTAGGTAAGTATGTTTGGTGCAAATTAGGGTTATAACAGATGCCCCCTAATGTGTGAGGTCGGAAGAGCATCTGATGGCCGAAATACATTACCAATCTTTATCAACGTACCAAACCGATGAGCCCAAGGACCAAAATTCAGGAGGTGCCATCTGCAAAATAACAATTGTCTCACCGAGGTGGGCATACCCATGCTTAGGATGAAACAAAACCATGGCTACCAATCAAATACACTGTAGATCCATGTCATATAACTATATAAAGTGTAGCCGCGAGCAATACACAACGGATCTCCTTCTCAAAATCAAAAAGATATACATGTATAGTATCCATCTTCTAGAAGTTGATAAGGTCTAATGGCTGGAGATGAGGTCTTCAGAACTCGAGCAACAACTTCAAAATCTTCAAAACTCGGGTAGGAGTGTAATATGAGTGTATGAATTCACTACCCAGAGGTCTTTGACGGCTCGTCGATCATGAACTAGAGAATCTTGATGATCAGACTGAAGGCTTCATTGATTTCAAACAAATATTTCATTGGAATTTCTGGATGGCCCGACATGAGGGCAAGAGACAAACTGCAGAGGGGTTGAATCAGGCTTAGAAAAACTTCCCTTGAATAATAGCACGACAAAAGATGAGACTCAGGAAGCATGGCATTAACATAAGTTTACGAGGCAGGAGGCAACACAAACTCTCCATATGTTTGGAAGAATAACCAAATGGAGGAGGACACAGCTCAATGTAGTGGGAACATCTTCCTATTGTCATATTAAATCCCAGGGCTTGATGAACAAACAAAAATATGTGTTTTATCCAAGGGCGACTCATTGTGCTTCCAATACAAAGAAAATACTTTTCCCTTCCTCTTTTTGGGGTATATTTGATTTTTTTGTCTTTTTCAAAAATTTTGAAAAAAGAATAAAAGAATGTTATGTTACAAAGGAGGGATGAGTGTCACAAACATACAATTTCGAGGCGCAACGACAAGACTGATGTTCAAAGTAAGGACACTCGGGAAAAATCCCTCATGAGGCCAAAGGTGTCAGGACGCAGAGGCAAAGTGCTATAGGGCTTGCGTATAAGGCATGCTTTAGATGGTTTAGTTGAGAGCAACATGGATCCAGAAGTAGACCAGAGACGCAAGTATGCAAATTCGATTAATAAGACACACAATGGTAACGTCCTTCGATGTAATTTTTATGAGCCCAGAGAAGGTAAGCTCGGCGGTTTTTCATATTTAGAGAGTCTGAAAAAATATAAAAGGGGACTCCAATGGGGTACCTTTTTTAGAGGTAGACTAATCGATTTGAAAAAGGGGTAAACTAGCACTGACAAGACGTCTATTCAAAATCATTTTAACGAGTGTGATAAAGACAAGATCACTCGGCGATTTTTTCATTTTTAAGGAGTCTGAAAAAAGCTTAACTATGGAGTCCATCAGGAATGTTCTTCTGGACCATTTTAACGAGTGTGAAAGAATAAGGTCACTCGGCGATCTTTTCAATTTTAGGGAATCTGAAAAGATCTTAACTGTGGACTTCATGGGGGTTCATTTTTCGTAAATTTAGTCCCTCGGGCCCAAAAAAGGGTTAAAATTATACCTGAGAGTACTCTTCTAGAGAACTAAAGTTCCTAGAGTATACCTTTGTTTGTATAGTTGACCATCCAGACAGAAAAAGGGGTAAACTACTGTCGAACAGACGTGCCTTCAAATTTTAGTTCAACGAGCGTGAAAGACAACAAGATCGCTCAACAATCTTTTCATATTTAAAGGGTCTGAAAAGGGCTTAAAAGAAGACCCGTTGGGGGCTACGACTCATGTATGAAACTAGTTCAGGTAGAGCCCACTGCTAGGCTCAGACCAAGAGTCTCTTCGATAGTCAACTTGAGAAGTCTCCCAAAAGGGAAGAAAACACAAACCATGGTGTAAGTCCTCCTGCGGTATAGAAACCGTAGTCATGGCTTCAAGGATAGGCTCATCTGAAGGCAATTCAAAATCTGAGAAATCACGCAAACGAGGGTCGACAGTCCCAAAGGGTAAAGTAAACTGACCATACTCCATATGACAATGGAGGTTCTGACCAAGACTGGCAGAGTCTATCAGCGAAGAATCACAATCACGAGGGCTTGAGGATATACTAACAAGGAGATTAGACTCAGAAGGATACTCAAGCCCACTTGGACCAAGAGGGGGAAGAAAGGGCTCCCATGCCCCCATTGGATACACCAATGGATCAATTACTGGTTCCAAGTCTTGAGAAGGAAAACATGATTGCACAGGTTCCTGCTCAGAAGCAATTGAACATCGAGGATAAGATGCCACATAATTAACCCGTGGCGGGGTAGATCCTACACGAACGCTAGGAACATATAAAGGGGTAGTTTGAAATAATGTCGAATTAGGATGGTGATTATCAGATGCCAGTTGGTCGATAGTGACAATGCTTCCATTGTGAGGGAAATGCATCATCCGGAAAAGCGTAGACACCACAGCATTCATAGCATATACATAATCACGCCCGAGAAGCATATTGAAATCTAATGGGCCTTACACCACTATAATATCAACAAGGATATTCTTCCCACCTAAAGATATAGGTAACTAAGGAAGATCCCCAAAATATTCACTAGGACATCATTCAAAAGCCAACAGCTCATGCGAAGAAGACACAAGCTCGGGAGATCCCAAGACTTTCCAAACCGAGGAGGATAAAATACTTGCAGAAACTCCTTCATCCACAATACATCGATAATTTTTTGTTGAATTAACTTCAAACCTTATTTGAAAAGGTGCATAATAAGGAAGACGAGGCTCAACAAGATCATTCCAATCAAAGGAAACCATCATAGGGCTTGGAGGGGGTGTACTCGGAACGAGCGGAATGCCCCCTTGTTCTAAAAGTATTGAACTGGAAACGCTAAAAACATAGTCAGTAGACACTTCACTCCCCAAGAGAGGAGTCGGATCAACTGAAGACTGTATCAGCGTGACCACTTTCTCAACCAATGGCTGCGTAGGCTGAGAGACTACATGGTCTAAATGCACCTCACCCCTCAAAAGAGGAGTGGGATCAGTCGATGACTGTATCGGAGTGACCACTTTCTCAACCAATGGCTGCATAGGCTGAGAGACTACATGGTCTAAAGGCACCTCACCCCTCAAAAGAGGAGTGGGATCAGCCAATGATTGCATTAACATGATCACTTTCTCAACCAATGGTTGAATAGGATGAGAGACTACAAGGTATAAATGCACATCACCCCCCAAAAGAGGAGTGGGATCATCCGATGACTACATCAGCATGACCACTTTCACAACCAAAGGCTGAATAGAATGTGAGGAAACCTCAAAAGACTTAGAATCAGAAGAGCTTGCAGACAGGAACCACAATCTTTGTACCTCTGAAATGCCAGGGCATAAATGAGTAAGGTGATCTCCCTTGCAAAGCTTACAAGGGAACTTAGGCTTACATCCTATCCATATAGGTTTCTCAACAGAATCGATGCCCCCATCATGACTAGCAATGGCTGGTTTCACATATCCAACATGACTTGCAGAGGATGGTGATGGGTCGATAACTTGACTTGAAGAGGCTATAGACCTATTACCAGTATGACTAGCAGTGACTGGACTCTTTCCCCTAGCATGACTTGCAGAGGGTGGGTGATTGACCCCATCATAACTTGCAGAGGCTGGGTGTTGGTCTTCAATGTGACTTACAGAGGTTGTCAACCTATCTCCAACATGACTCGCAGAGGTTGGTGATTTCTTCTTCCTATTCTTCCTCTTTCTATTTTGTTTAGACTTCCAGTTACTAGTAACTGTACTTTCACTATAGGTGGGAGAAGGAGGAGGAGAAGACTTTGTTGATGAAGAAACATCAACAGGGTGCCCATGACTTAAGGTGATTAATAGAGAAGTGTCAAGAGCATTCGGGACATTTGGAATGGTACCCAACCAAACCGATAGTCCCACGTTCAACCCAGGAATGTACAAAGTGGCCATCAAAGGGACACCAATGTTTCTGAAGAAAGAAAAAGCACAAGAATCCCCTTGCGAAGGGGTTCCTTGGTTGGTATCATCAGGAAATTTAGCCATGAAGATCTTATGCAGAGGTTCTCCCATTGCGGGATTGTTCAAATCCATAAAAGTCTCACACACTAACTCTGAAGAACCAGTGTTATAAAAACAACGCCTATAAAGAGGTGGCTCCACATTTCTAAGCGAAAGACTAAAAAGTCCTCTCAACCGATGGAGTGGGTAGTCTACCACCCTAGGTCAGAGACCCAAAGACACAACTAACTAAATCACTATGGAAAACTAGGGAGCACAGAGCACACACTAAAAGTTCCTAAAGGCAAATCAAGCAAACGACTAACTTGTTGGAAGAACAGTTACACCAACCAACACTAGAGCAACTTACTAGTGCAAGTGAAACTCGAATACGAAAGCACCCTCCGGGTATACTCTGCAAAGCATGGTCCGATGTCTACCCCGGGTACTGCGGTATACCCCTACGATCACTTGTGTAAGTTCCTAAAATAAAGGTAACTAGGTTTCCATCTCGTGAATAATCACCAGGCAGGTACAGTTGAAAGTCGGGTGGACCGCAATGAGCAGGGTATCAAGCCTGAAACCTATCAAGGGTATTGAAAGCAAGTGTTCCATAAGATGATTGAGGACCTCGAACGGATTCGATACCCACGAAGCTCTGTGGCAAGTGCGATCAACGGAATCCCAAGACAAGTCCTCTATATGCGTTCCCCACTATGCTTGGTCCGGCTTTGGAGGGGTTATCTCCGCTACCTTTCCGCATGTGACCTCGTGTTTAGCCCCTGTGTTAGAGGGGGGTCCCGGATAATTTCCACGTTACTAGACTTCTACACTCCTTAGCACAGACTCGTATGTTTGTTTTATAGCCTTGAAAAGTTTCCTCTCCAACCTAAATCAAATCTCTAGCCTAATCTAGTTGATGGACCCTACAAACATAAAGTCTAGTAAATTTTAATTAGCGTTCTTTTTACTGGCTTGATTTACTCAAAAGGGTACGGTAGTGCAACTGATGGTGTTAAGACTCTTGTGAAAAATGATGAAACTTACATGAACACTGGCAAAGAATAATTATATTTCTTTTCTTTTCTTTTTTTTCTTTTTTTTTTTGAATGCTCATAAAGCAAAAAGGAAAAATATCAACAAGTAAAGACCAAGAAAACTTCTAGCCTAAGCGCAGATTGCAAAGAGTCACTTTAAAAATAACACACAAGCAAATTAAAACTGGACTCTCACACTTGTCTAAAAACCCTATAAAAAGAAAATTTTGAGGAAAACTTCTTAATGAAAAAGAAAGTTATTGTTGTGATCAAACCTAAGTTACTGACCGCTATGACAGAGACCCAAAAACCTGAGAGGTATAACTCTTGACAAAGGAAAGGATGACTGCCTCACCTTAAACAAAAATTTTCTCCACAGGCACACTGTTGACAATTCAACAGCAAGCATGTGCATGTGAGTTGTGTAAAGTCAGGGCGCGTGCAGACCTTATACAGGCCGCGTGTACTTATGAAACTCTAAAAAATGAAAGGACAAGCAATCAAGCCCAGGAAGAGACTACTGGTACTAAGAACCAGAATCTCTTGAAGACTTAGACACTTACTTTGACAAAAAAAAGAAAACAATTCAAGGAAAACTTCATAGAACAAACCAATCTGAGGTGAAGCCTAAGCTATAGACTGCAAACAACAAAGACTTAGAATGAGTTCCAGAAAACCCCTGAGAATGATTATTTCTGACAGGGAAGAGGATGACTGCCTCTCTAGAAGAAATTTTCTGGAATCATACACGTGACTGACACTTCCTCAGCTAGCGTGTACACGTGGGCTGTGGGAAGGTAGGGCGTGGGTACACATGTGCATACCTTATACAGGCCGCGTGTACCTCTGTTAGCTTAGACTTTTGTAGAAACTTTAAAAACAAGGAATGAAACCAGTTCTTAAAAATACCAAAGAAAAAATATTTCCAGAAACCCTAGAGATCCCCAGTATGGTCACCAATTCTATTGTGGGTGGGAAATCCATCCTACGGACTAGCACTAAGGTTTTTTATCATGCATGCAGAAATGACCTAAATATTCTTACTTCTTACCATCATCCCATGCCTAAGCCCCCATTACTCATATGTAAATACAAGTCTCAAGAGATTAAGTTGACATACCTTATTTTTCGTGTTTGATGTCGATCCCTTTTCGCGCTTGGTCATTCTTTGACTATAACTCTCCTCCCAATGCTGACCTGCATTCACAAAAGACAAACAAAGAACTCCACATGCATTTGATCTATGAACTAAGGGGTTAGAGATTTAATCAATCGTGCAATCAATATTCAAATAATGACAATCTCATATGGCGGGACGGGAAAAGCAATTATTTTATTAACTTCACAATGATACCTTACAATGATAAAGTCGGCTACTGCTCCTCGATCCTGGTCCTGGGCTCTTCTTCCATTGTCTTCCAACTTCTTTGCTTATACTTCTCTTTGCACAAGGATGGCTAAAGGTTGGGACAAAGGGAATGCTCAATCAGGTATAGTTTCTTTACTATGATTTTCCTCCTTTCAAATGGGACCCTTATCCCTTCTTTTATAGGCTAGAAGGAGCTAGGTATTTGGTTGAATGACTGGCCATGCATGGCCGAAAGGTTTATTTAGCTTGCCCAAAGCTGTGTGTTCTGTCAGCAACTTTCCTTTTTCCGTGTTTTTGTAGGTACACGCGGGCTGTCTTGGGTTAGCTAGCGTGTACACACGTGCAGTAATGGAGCAGGGCGCATGGGCCTTTATAAAAGGGGTTTTTAAGAAGAGTTGTTTAGTGGTGTTTTGGCAAAGAAGGAATCTGAGATGGCCTGATGTTAGGTAAGAATGCCTGGTGCAAATTAGGGTTATAACAGGAAGATCACACCATGTATAGTTCAATGATTGGTATCCTTTTATATGTAAATGCAACAAGGATTGATGTTATGCAATTTGTTAGATTGGTTGCAAGATTTCAATCTGCACCAAAATAATCACATGTGATGGAAGTCAAGAGAATTCTCAGATACCTGAAGGGAACAATGGATTTTGCACTATGGTATCCAAAAGGAGAGAATCTTACTCTAACAACATACACTGATGTAGATTGGGCAGACAATATTGATGACAAGAAAAGCACAAGTGGTGGAGTATTCTTTTTGGGAAGTTGTTTAGTATCCTAGTTAAGCAATAAATAGTCTTCAATCTCCTTATCCACGACAAAACTAGAATACATTGTGGTAGCATATTGTTGCACACAAATCCTTCGGATGAAGAAAGCAATGCAATACATTAATATATAATGCAAGAAACAAATTTCTATACTATGTGAAAATAGCAGTGCCATAATTATTTCCAAGAACCCAGTAATGCACTCAAAGACAAAGTATATTCCAATCAAATATCAATTTATGAGGGAACGGGCGAATGATAATATTGTCAAATTGGAGTATGTTCCTACCAAGGAAAAAATTGTTGATATGTTTACCAAACCCATACCTAGAGATAAATTTGAGTATCTCAGATAGAAGATGGGAGTTATTCCCATTTCCCAATGAAAGCTTCAACTGAAATTTGTTGGGAGCTCAGCAGAACCAAAATATCAGGGGGAGAGTGCATATGGTTGTACGTTGCAAAGAAAAATGAAGAGTATTGCATTAGGGAGAACTATAGGAAGACAAGAAGATTGTTGGCTACAAAAAAATGACACAATATAGAAACCCTTTTCCATTGATGTCAAAGGGGGAGAGAAACGAGATAGGGGGAGAAGAAAGAAATAAAGAAAGAAAAAGGACTCAACAACACATTGACAGGGGGAGCATCTCAACGGTAGAGTTTCCATCAATGAAAAAGGGGGAGAATGTTGAGTATATTATCATTGATGTCAAGAATGTCAAGGATGGTTCTGATTGTAGGAGTGAAGAATAAGAATAAGGCCCAAATCGATGGTTGATGAAACAACAAAATGTTTGCAGACCAACACAGTCATAGAAAAATGTAGTGGTTGATGGTACAACACAGTGTTTGATAAAACATCGCAATAAAATTTCTATTGAAGAAAAAATTAGCGACATAAATTAAATCTGGGAAAAGATTCACCCTATCGACGACTCTCGTCGATCATCCATTGGACCCTGAAAACAAGAGAAGTCATTTGTTTCATAAACCCTCTATCGGAGCTTCTATTAATCATCTACTCCGATGTCAGTACTCCGCGGGAGAAATGTTGGTTGTGGAGCCTAATTATCTTCCTGACTTAGAGGTCCTTGCTTTTAGTCGTATTTATACCCCATGAAGTATTTACACCCCAGAAGTATGTACACTCTTCCATGCGGGGGAGTGCAGAGGGGGGGTACCCCCTCTGCGGGGTCCAGGGGGGATATCCCCCCGACTGGGGGGTCTGGGGGCAAGCGGGCCCCCAGCGGGGGTTCGGGGGCGAATCCCCCGAAGAAAAAATTGCCTTGTAAAAGTATATTGTAATTTCATTGTAAATCTGGACCGTTCATTATAAGGTCGTAGATCTAATGGTAGAGATTATGTTAGGGTTTTTTGCCCTAGAAGGCAACCCTCTTTTATGAGGGAAATGTATTGTGGCTATGTATGATGGTGAATATTGTATTCTGAGAGAGGAGATTGTGAGAGAAAGAAGAGGAAGTTACAACGGGTTTTTCTATAGGTTGTATCCCTTCATTTGCTGGATAATAATAAAGGAAGGACCTGGCA
>CBVK0101314201.1:0-14887 GCA_900067695.1 Picea abies | reverse complement strand
CATATTTACTTCTTATCAACAATGACAAAACAATAATGAGTCATATTTACATCGAACAATATTGGGTCCATTACCCAAACCTTTGTGCTATGGGTCTTTCTTCAAGGGTTAACATCAATGACAACCAACCTTAATCAAGAATCACGTTCACTTTGGTCACTTAATATGGGACTTAAGAGAATCTATGGATAATATTAAATATCCCCACTATGCCAATCAACGATCCTCGATAACGCTTGAATATCCATCAACTTCAACACTTTGAGCCTTCACTTCACTTTACCAACCGACTATTCTTCGACGACAAAGTCATCGACATCAACGATCGATGTCTTTTGGAATCATTTCTAGTAGAATGATGATTCTCATCTCTTATTGAGACTCCATCTTCATTGACACCCATTGGAGTCGTCACTCATCTTAACCTTCTTTCTATCCCCGACAATGATGTGACCGGTATCAACGGTCTAGATCTTGTTGGTTCACTCTTGAAATACGATGACCTTCGTTCCACTACAGGGATTTCCTCGTTGTTAGACTTATTATAAGTCCAAGCCCTCAATCGTCTCCCGACGTTGATTCCTTCCTTGACGAAGGGTTGATATTTTCTCACCCTACCAATTCAATGGCTATAATTTCTTCTGACTCAACACGGTTTTTCTTTTTCCATTGACTAACACTCTGCACTTAGGACTTAGCCGATTTCCAGGTTTCTCTCTTCAATAATATTACCAAGTCTACAGGAGTCAAAAAATGGCTCCCAGATCCTCAAAGATCTTTCAAACTTCATTAAGGTGGCTTCTTGCATATCCTGTAAGCTATCCTCAAAAAGGAATCAGATTTCCTCATGACGTTTATCCCTTTTCTTTTGGACAGGAGTCCCCCCTGCACCAGAAATCTCAACTTCTATGCAATGAAGGTTGTGTCCTTATCTTGCAAGCTTTTCTCCAAAGCTACAAGGTTCTTAGGGAATACTAATAGCCCATACTGGCTCAATTTCACCATTTAACGATCCAAACAAGACCACAACAAGAACATTCATTTACTCATAGATTACATTTCATCAGAAGTATTTACATTCCCATTTAATCAAACATTACAAGCATACATCATTTATTCACAATTACATAGCATAAGTTAACACTTATTTGATGAGATAATTAACCACACCAACTAACTATGGGTGTTCTCCTTTCCACCCAACCATAGGCTCAAATACACTTAGATTCTGCACTTTATCCACCCCTGTGCCAAGACATGATACCACCAGGGAATTCAACTAGGTTTGTTAGCTCCAAAAGCTTAGAATCCATAGCTCCCTCACTTTGGTTCTCTAGCAATTCTCTCTCTCTTTTCTATGGACCTCTAAGAAATCAGAATTCTCCCCAGTTCTCCCTCTCTCTGTTGGACGCATGCATTCCCTTTTCTTGCTCAAAACAAAACTTTCTATCCCCCTCCTCCTTGAGTGTCTATTGCACATAAATTTCTTTGGTAGGTTCTCGACATGTCCTCTTCATTTTTTCAGAAGGAACCCATGGGGTCAATCTCAAGTGCAGGAAACAATACTATTTGGTACTTATGGATGATAGTTTCTACTACCTTAGCCAAATATTTCATACTCTTATTCATTTAGGGTGGTTGGTTGTTCAACTACCATCCCCCTCATATCAACTGATTTGTCCTAAAACTAGGAAGGGGCAATAACTTATTATTTTCCAAATTAAATATCTCAACAAGGAAATTTGGATCATCTTAGCATAATGAACCCCCTCTCTAGATTTCCTCACTCTTTCCTCTATTGGTATCATGGCCAATACTCAAGGTTTCACCCCCATATTCAGTTGTTGGTAGTTACAATTAAACAATAATACATTTGCATTGTTTGCATGTCATGGCATGGAAATAATTAAACATGATTAATTACAAGCTGGGGGAAACATGGGTAGAACAATCCCCTCCCCCATAAAGGAACACGATCATCAGTGTTCTTAGCATCCCAACAACACCTGCCATGCCTTCATATTTCAACTACTTCAACAATGTTGTTCCTCTCCTAGGTTTGGTCCTTTCCTAGAATCTTGGCCTTTAGCACCTTCCTACAACAATCAACAAGCATGTTAATTCACAATTTCATGCTTAAACATTTTATTGTTGTTCAAAAGTCAAGGGAAATATTCATATCAACACAATACTCATTTGTGCAATTCATGGATCTTCTTCCATATGGTTGTCTCATTAACTTGGTTCATTATTTTATTTGACATACACATTGTGCTCATGATCCCAATCAACACTCTACAAGAGTTATTGAAGTCTCCTCTTCCTTATGGTTACTCACCCTCCATGCTCAGGCTCAAGATCTGCTTCTTTTCTATACTGTCCCTTGGGCGATCCATATTTTCTGCCATGGATTTCTTGCACAAGAAGAGTCTCAGAGACTTCATTGAGTCTTATAGCTGAGGTGTCCCCCAAGATTTCTCTGTCGAGGCATCCCTTCGTCCCGTGTTACCACAACATGTCATTCTTTATGGTTATCATGGCATATCACAGGGTTCTCATGTCACAACAATATCCATTTCCATTTTTCCATCTTGACTACCATCATTTGTCCCTCTAGGACAGATATTTCATTTCACCTGTATCACATGCATACAATAATTCATGAGATATTGTCATGAATTTTCCATAAGATTTTCTTTCAAATATGTTAACCACAAATTTCCAATTTCATATCTATTCCACACATGGAACCAGATTCCACAAGCCCGAGACTTCTTTCCCTGGGTAATTTGGCTCTTTTTCACCCAATAGGTATTGGTCTTCGTTATGGGCTTACATCACTACCATATCCAAGACCCTTCTTCCTGTAACTCCAACTTCACACAACCAAACAAATTGTTAGTTGTTTTTCACATTATACCTTCATTGAACACTTGTAGTGGCTTCCAAACTATTTCAAAACTGTTCATACTAACGATCAAATCACTTTCATCTATTTAATGATATAAAATAAAAGGAAATATCATTCTTTTGACATGCATCATTTCATCTTACCTAACTTTCCAAATGCAATTCAAATATTAAATATCTTTAATCAATGTGCCAATGCTTATGGCCACATCCACACACAATGCACCCTTGCATTGATGTCATATTGATTACTTTTCATATTAGGCACTCTTACCATGGTGTGTTGGGAATCAACCAACCTCTCATCACATGGATTGTCTATCCACATTCATTATTACGGTAGGACTATTCCTCCTGTTTGAGCTGATCATAACCTCAAATCAGCATAACATAAGATGAAATTAAAATTTCACATAAAGGCATCCAAGCCTTCTTTCTTTATAGGTAACTAGAGTGCCAAATTTTCATGGACACCTAATTCCTCTCTTTACCAGTCTACAACTCTGATAAAATACTATAAGGTCCCTATTCCATAATGGGCAGTCTGATACCTGCCTCGTTTTGCAAACATTCATTACCTCAATGCATCCAATCAATGTGTTGTTTACAACCACTTTTGTTCACATTCGTTCATGATTAATTAATGCATTCATGACACAGTTGTTCATGGATCTCATGCAAGGATTGTAACAAATCCTTGACTACCAGAGCTTCCTCACCCTGTCCCTCAAGTTTCTTTTCCTGAATCATACCCTGCTTGGGTTTCAATGGCATATGATATCCACAAAAAAACACATGCATACAATCAAAATAATAAAAACAATTTATAAGGGATTCTTACCCAATCCCTTCACAATTGCCATGAAACATGGCATGAAAATTATTATGCCTATCCTGGCTGCCAGCACCCCTTTCTAATTTTTACCTCATCAGTGGTGCTCCATGGGGACTCCCACAATCCCTTCCACAATTCTTTTCTATCAACAACCTTTTTTCATTCATTCTTTTCTTGCGGTTGTCCACCATTGGCAATTGTCCTTCCCCAGCAACTCAATTCGTTTCCTATACTCAACATGCATCATCACCTTCAAAATTATATGTTGGACCTTGGTTATGGAAGTAAGCAAAGATTAAGGCAGAAAAGGCGAAACACGAACTGTGCGGAAGATAAGTTGACTGAGATTGGGTCGAAGTGACCAAAAGAGCAGAAAAGATGGAGCAAAGTGCGAGAAAGCAAGACGTTGAACGAGGAGACCGAGGAAGATAGATCAGAAAGGAAGATGGATCGTGGACAACTCAACAAGGGGAAAAATCCACTGATAGATGCTTTGGAGCACCTTGCGCGAAGGAAGGAAAGACATGCTGGCGAAGCCCTAAAAATGCGAGTTAGGTTGACCTAGGGTTTTAGATGCCTAGGGTTTTGGTATATAGGGTTTTGAAACTTAGGTCTTAGCCTAAGGATGTTGGTGAGAGATTGTAATGTATAAATAAAGGTCAAGAGGACTTGGGTTGTGGTTAGAAGGTTGTTGCTACTATTGTATGAGCGAGAGATTCTTGTTATGTGAGAGAGAAGTGTTGGGTGTGAGATCCTCCTGGTATTGTAGGATCTTCAGCTGGGTGCAAAGATCAATCCTACAGCTGGGTGTGCAGGAAGGGGAGATAGAGGGGAGAAAGAAGAAAGATCTTCAATATGAAAGTGCAGACAAGAACTATATTCTTTATATAATATCAATAAACACAGTTCTGTGGACGTAGCCCTAGGAAGAGGGTGAACCACATATATCTTGTGCAGTGTGTGGTTGTTTTTATGTTGTTTTCTTCGGTTGGTTTGTTTATGCATTAGTATGTTAGATCTAATACATGATTATGAGAAGAGGGATAATATTAGATATGAATAACTAGATCACTGTGTGTAGTTCTTGTGGATCTACTTACATTTCCTCTGGTTGTAGACACCTGTGTCCTGCAACCCCCTATTGCTACTTTGGGTGAGATTGCATCTGCTTCGCAGGTGTTGCCGAAAGGGCCAGTAGTTAGGGCCTTTTTGGTGCACTGTTAGAGTTGAACCCTAGGTCTTCCCACAAATGGTTCCATTGTCGGGACAAGAATCTTCTTGAGGGAATGTCAAAGTGGTTTCCATCGAAGACAAAGATTCAGAAGTGGATAGAATATCAAGAAAAGGACTTCGACAAATACCAAAACAAGAACCCTAAGCTGAGAACAGAAGATTGGTTGGGAAGGTATATCTTCACCGATATACATGAGATTTTCTTTGAAGGAATTCATCAAGAGCTATATGAGTGGATAGCTAGGTTAGCATATACCCAGTTTGCAATAAGATCTAGACCTCCTGTGGTTTGGACGTCGGCACTGATCAAGAAGGTCAAGAGAGTTGATAACACTGTATCAAGAGAAATAGATCATTGGTTTGATAGTACCATTGGAGGGTACATCACCGAGTTTGTTGTTGACAGAGTAGAGTCACACAACCAGGTAGAAAGATATTTCTTCAAGGGACCAAGAGGAAAATTTTTACACTTCTTAAAGTTGAAGATAAAGATGCTATTGCATGAGAAGAACATCTTGAAGATACAGTGGTTGGTCGGATTGGGAAAGGCTAATGTTCAAGAACTCAGACAACGACAATGAAGCAAAGGCTGGACATACGTGCAGTGGGAGAGTGTTCAGAGAAGTTCCTCTTCCGAACTTGTTTAAGCAGAACCATAGGGTCAAGGGTTTCTACAGTGGAGAAGAGGTAGATCTGATGGATAAAGAGCATTCAGAATCTGCTAGGGTAGAGGAAGAGAAGACTAAATAACTTCACCAAGATGAATCAGAAACTTCTGGAACTACACAAACTGTTGAAGTAAGTACTATTACTTACCCTGTTGTTTCAGCAGTATTAAGCAATTAGAATAGTTAGAGTCACCAGAGTCCTCAGAGTACTATTACTAGTAGTTCAGCGTACACTCAGATAGAAAACCTAGGAAGCTCTATGGAAGATGATATGAGGCTCCCTATCTTTATGGGAGATGGATCTGAGGATCCTAATCAACACTGGTTCCTATGTGAAGCCGTATGGAATATTAAGAGTGTCACCGACGAAGCTGTTAAAAGAGCTCAGTTTAGTACCACCCTAAGAGATCGTGCACTAAGCTAGTACATGAATCTTGTCCAAGGACTTGCATAGCCTAAACCACTGAATGAGATCAAGAACGAATTGATTGTAGAGTTCAAGAAACCCAAGTCGGAGTCACAATGTATTATGGAGTTGAAAGAGATCAAGAAGAAGGTAGCTGAACCTGTTTGGGAATTTGATCAGAGGTTCAAGACCTTAACAGGCCAGATGACTTTTTAGATCCCAGATGAGAAGAACAAGGAATGGTTCATTGAAGCCCTATTACCACACATCAGAGTACCTCTGATGCAAAAGAATATTACTTCGCAGGCCGAGGCATTGGAGATTTCCATGAAACTCGAATAAGCCCCTATGGGTAAATCTAGCTTAGGCATGAATCAAATCTTAAGTCAGTTAACCAACTTGTCTCTGCAGGTCGAAGGTATGAAGAAGGACAAGGGAAAGGACAAGAGAGAATATATATGGTGTATCAGATGCAAGTCAGAAGGTCACAATAAGGAGCACTATCCCCTATTTCAGGAATACTTGGCATCTGGAGTTCCGAATCCTTTAAATCAGATTACTCTACCTTGGTGTGAGGTATGTAGAAATAGACATCACCCTAGAGAATGCTATTACCTGCAAAAATATGTTCAGAAACCTATAAATCTGTACTTCACATTCTGTAAGTCAGTAGGGAACGATGACAGGTATTGTAGAGCGCATGACCTTATGCAAGAAATATCGAGGGATATATACAAAATTCAAGGCGAAGTACAACAAGATGGGAACATTGTGTAGTATAATTATCTAGGAAGAGGAAACTTCAACCCTCGAGGTGGATTTAGAGGAAGAGGAAGAGGAGGAGGTATGGGTCGATTCTAAGGACAGATCATTTGTTATAACTGCGCGCAACCAAGACATTTGACAAGGGACTGTCAGAACCCTTGTACTACTTGCAGCTACTGCAACTCATTCGAACATGTCATAGAATATTGTCCTGTGCTATTAGCCAAACTTCAAGAAAGACAAGGAGGAAACCAACAAGTACAACTAATCATAGCAGAAATTTGCAGTGGAGATCCTAGAGTCATTGTAATCACTAGAGGAGGTGCTACTACAGGAGAAGATAGAACGACACCAGGTAAGACTACAGAAGAATCATGGGTTAGGAAAGCTGTAGAATGGACACCAGGGTTTGACCCAAAGAAATAGAAACAAACATTTGAGGAAGCTAGAAGAGAGTTTGGGAAAGATCAAGGTTCTTCATCCAAGAATCGCCCAGAAGTAAGAGAGTATGGAATGCCTCTGGCATTTGACCAGTCTACTCCACCAGGGGAAGGAAAAGTGGTAAGTAAGTTCATGGACTTCTTATACACTTGCATTAAGTTGATTTAGGATGAAAGGATTGTACAAGAGATATAAAATTTAATCAGACAGTATGAGTTAGGAAAGGTAGATCCCTTTTTGAATAGAGTAGTACATCAAGTATCCAAAAAGAGAAGGACAAATAAGGAACTACACTTGAATGCTCAAATTGGAGAGTATGATATAGATTATGTGGTCCTCGACTTAGGGTTGGAGGTCAATGTCATGACAAAGAAGACCTGAGAACTGATGGGAAAACCTAAGATGATTTATTCCCTCATCAGGCTTAGGATGGCTAATCAACAAGATGTGAGCCCCTTTGTAAGGCTGGAACATGTCCCTATGGACATTGATGGGGTCCAAACGTTTGTTGACTTTGAAGTAATAGAGATAGTTAATGACAGTTGTCCTTAGCCTGCGCTGTTAGGAATTGATTGGGATTTCAATAATTCCACTGTGGTCAATTTAAAGAAAAGAAGAATGACATTTGAAGGTGATGGCCTTAGGGTCATTGCACCTTTGGATCCTGATGAAGGTCAAAGATATAAAAAACCCATCAGAGAGGAGGATCACATATATGAGCTAGAGAATATATACAAATTGACAACCAGACAACAACATTACATTAATCCTACCGCAGATGCAAATTGAAGATAACGAAGTGACAATGTTTTCTCATCAGATTCAGAGGAAGCACTGGAGAACTGGCAGAACAAAATGTATGAATTATCTACAAGGAGATGTGCTAAACTAACCAGAGAAGTTCGCTAGATTGGTAAAACAATAAGTAATTTACCCACTTTTGATGGTTTGAAGCACTTAGACACCTTCTTACTGGAATTTGAAGAAGTTGTACCAGTACAATAGAGACTGTTGGCACTATACGAGGCTTTGAAAGAAACTCCCGCAAGATGGTGGGGAGTACATAAGCATAACATTGGGGACTGGATGCAATGTTGCATTTTGATGACAACGCGTTTCTCAGAACAAGTAGAAGGTTGTGAAGTTAGACACACAGGTCTAGGATTTCCAAAGGACCATGTGCGAATATATGAGGAGGCCTAGAGTGAAGTCCCTCAGGAGCAATGGGTACACAAATTCATTAACACACTGGATACGATACCTATCAACTGGTATCTTCAAGTTGAACTACGCCTCATCACTGCAGACTGGAACGATATGACTCAAAAATTTGTAACTACCTTTTTATTTGAAAGTCAATATCCTATAGTAGATCAAGCATTACAGATTGTAAGACATAAAGTATTTGAGGAAGCACCTAGCCTCCCTTTGGAGAAAGAGGAGGATGAGTGGACTGCGCCTCTTCAGAAATTGCAAGGTTGTTACACTATCAATGCCGACGAAGATGATGATCCTCGGAAGGTGAAAATCATAGAAACAGAAGGTCAGAGAGATGTAGAAGGACTAGGAGTTGAGCTACCTTTCATTAGACAACCAATTAAAATCAAGAAAGTCAATATTGGAACAGAAGAAACTCCGAAGCTCGCCAACGTTGGAGATTATTGGGATGCTGTCACTATTGACAAAATCACAGAGTTACTGCATGAATATCAAGACTTGTTTCCAACCAAGTTCAATGATATGAAGGGCATTAAAGGGCCATGGGAGAGATGAGGATCCCCTTGAAACTTGATGTGAAGCTAGTCAACCAAAGACCTTACAGATTGAAATCCAAATATAAAGAGAAAGTGGAGATTGAACTAGACAGAATGCTAGAAGCAGGAATCATAGAACCTGTTGAAGAGTCAGAGTGCATTATCCCTATGGTGGTGTAGGATAAGAAGAATGGAGAGATCAATATCTATGTAGATCTTCGAAAGCTGAATGATGTTTGCTTGCATGACCCATTCCCTACACCATTTATAGACGAAGTGTTAGACAATGTGGGAGGACAGGAGGTATATTCTTTTACAGATGGATTCTCAGGATACCATTAGATCAGGATTGCCAAGGAAGATCACCATAAGACCACATTTGCAACAGAATGGGGATCTTTTCAATACACAGTGATGCCGTTTGGACTGAAGAATGCACCAACCATCTTTTCTAGGGTGGTGGTCGAAGCATTCAAGGAGTTTTTACATAAATTCCTAGAAGCATATTTTGATGATTGGAATGTCTTTAGTTTATTGCAAAATCATATTGAATGATTAAGAATAATGTTGGATAAGTGCAGACAGTGTCAGATTTCCTTAAACCTAAAGAAGTGTATCTTCTTTTCACCCTTTGGAGTGCTACTGGGCCATATTGTGTGCAAGGAGGGATTGTTGGTAGACCCCTCTAAGATTGCCATTATAGTTGATCTACCCCAGCCTACTTCAGTCATACAACTTTGAACTACGCTAGGACATACTAGATATTACAGGGAGTTCATTAAAGGCTATGCATAGATCACATCTCCTATGGAGAAGCTCCTAAAGAAAGATTGTCAGTTTCAATGGACAGAAGAATGCCAGCAGAGCTTCGACACACTGAAACAAAAAATGGTTACTGCGCCTATTCTGGTTTTCCCAGATTAGAGAAAGGAATTTCATGTGCATGTCGATGCGTCTTCCATCACATTGGGAGAAGTGTTAGCAAAACCAGGAGAATGAGACATATTTGACCACTTGTTAGTCTTTGGTAGCAGGAAGCTATCAATCACTGAGATAAATTACATCACTATTGAGGGAGAAGGGTTAGCCATGGTGTATGCATTATAGAAGTTCCACCACTACTTATTAGGAGGGCACATTAGGATGTTCACTGATCACTCCGCACTGAAATACCTAGTCAACAAGCCAGTGTTGGGGGGAAGAATATGCATATGGATTATGTTATTTTAGGAGTATGACTTCAAGATCGTAATTGAGCCAGGGAGGATGAACAAAGGACCCAACCACTTGTCCACATTGGAACATGGAGAAGAGCCTACTAGTCTGGAGGATACCCCGCCGAATGCATAGTTGTTGGTCATTAGGAAGGTTGATGATCACTTCAAGGAGATTGCCCAGTTCCTATCAACATGAATTGTACCTAGTGATTATACAATCACCCAGAAGAAACAGTTGGTAGTGCGCACTGCAGACTTTTCACTTATAGCTGGACAACTATACAAGATGGGACTTGATGAAATATTGAAGAGGTGTGTTATGGAGGTAGAGCGACCATTGATCCTAGAAGAAGCTCATGAAGGCATCGTAGCAGGACACTACGCAGGAAAAGAAACAACATAGAAGGTTCTTAGAGCTGGCCTCTGGTGGCCTACCCTACAAAGAGATGCTAAGGACTATTACAGAGCTTGTGATATATGCCAAAGAGTCGGGAAACCATTCAGAAGAGATGCAGTGCCTTTAGTACTTTAGTTGACCCTACAAGCATTCGAGAAATGGGCCATTGACTTTGTGGGACCTATAAACCCACTAGGAAAGCACACATGAGCAAGGTACATAGTGACTGTGATAGAGTACTTGACCTGATGGGAAGAAGCAAGAGTAGTTAAGGACTGTAGTGCAACTACAACTGTACACTTTATCTTTGAAGATATTATAACCAGGTTTGGATGCCCAAATATCCTCATGAGTGATCAAGGTACACATTTTATTAATAAGACTATTGAAGCCTTGACCGAGGAATTTGTAGTCCATCATCAGAAGAGAACACCTTATCATCCATAAGAAAATGGTACAGTTGAAGCATTCAATAAGATATTGGAGACAACGCTGACAAAGATTTGCAGTGTGAACAGGGATGACTAGGATTTGAGAGTACCAGCAGTATTATGGGCCTATAGAACCACTTGTAAGACGCTGACAATGTAGACTCCCTTTAAGTTGGTTTATGGTCTTGAAGCCATTGTCCGTATGGAATATTTGGTACCAAGATTGAGGGTTGCAGCCTTTACAGACATGGATGACACTGGCACTGTTCAAGAGAGGTTTGCATAGTTACTAGAACTTGAAGAAGATCGATTTATTGTAGGATTCCATTAGCAGGTACAGAAGGAACGAGAGAAGGCTTACCATGATAGGGACATAAGGAAGAAAGCTTTTAAGTAAGGATATCTAGTATTGGTATATGATAGGAAGTTCATGAATCATCCAGGGAAGTTCAGAAGACATTGGATTGGGCTATATGAAGTTGCTCATGTCATGAAAGGAGGAGTGTGCAGTTGAAGACTTTGAATGGGGAATGAAAGGAAGGATTAGTGAATGGGAGCCGATTGAAGTTGTATTATGACAACCAGTTGCCTCGCATCTCTCGGTGAAAAATGAAAGAAAAGGGTCCAGGTACTAGGTGCAGTTGAAACTGGGTACCAGACACTGAAAAGACAGTCTGCACAAGGTGGGAAGGAATAGAGTAGAAATCACGGGCTGCACTGCGCAGTCCGAAGTTGAATTAGAACAAATATATCAGATCTGAAGTGCCACGGGATGAGTCACAGGTGAGTGTTGGGGGCTTGTTGGCCCTTGGTTATGGAAGTAAGTGAAGATTAATGCAGAAAAGGTGAAACGCGAACTGCGCGGAAGATAAGTTGACTGAGATTGGGTCGAAGTGACCAAAAGAGAAGAAATGATGGAGTGAAGTGCGAGAAAGAAATCCGTTGAATGAGGATATCAAGGAAGACAGATCATCAAGGAAGATGGATCGTGGACAACTTAGCCAGCAGAAAAATCCATCGATAGATGCTTTGGAGCACCTCACACAAAGGAAGGAAAGATAGGTTGGCGAAGCCCTAAAAATGCGGGTCAGGTTCACCTAGGGTTTTGGTATCTATGGTTTTAGAAGCCTAGGGTTTTGGTATCTAGGATTTTTACACTTAGGTCTTGGCCTAGGGATGTCGGTGAGAGATTGCAATGTATAAATAAAGGTCAAGAGGAATTGGGTTGTGGTTAGAAGGTTGTTAATACTATTGTATGAGCGAGAGATTATTGTTATGTGAGAGAGAAGTGTTGGGTGTGAGAGCCTTTTGGTATTTAAGATCTTCAACTGGGTGCGAAGATCAATCCTGCAGCTGGGTGCGCAGGAAGGGGAGAGATAGAGAGGAGAAAGAAGAAAGATATGCAAGCTGAAAGTGCACACAAGAACTGTATGATTTATATAATATCAATAAATAGAGTTTTATGGACATAGCCCTAGGGAGAGGGTGAACCACATCTATCTTATGCAGTGTGTGGTTGTTTTTGTGTTCTTTGATTCTGTTGGTTTGTTTATGCATTAGTATGTTAGATCTAATACATGATTATGTGAAGAGGGATAATATTATATCTGAATAACTAGATCACTGTGTGTAGTTCTTGTGGATCTGCTTACATTTCCTCTGGTTGTAGACACCTGTGTCTTGCAACCCCTTATTGCTACTTTGGGTGAGACTGCATCTGCTTCGTAGGTGTTGCCGAAAGGTCTAGTAGTTAGGGATTTGTTGGTGCACTATTAGAGCTAAACCCTGGGTCTGCCCCTGTGCCAACATTATATCATTTGTAATGTTAAATACAATGCATGTACTATAGAATTTAAACTAGTAAAACATCCCATATATGATCCATCATATCTATATGCACTCTACCACATTGGCCTCAAGGTTTCCATGAGTGTAAACACAATTTAACATTTCTGTTGTCTCTACAGTCATGTAGCTATCAACATTCTCATGCTGGAATCATCCACACATAACAACATTTTAGTTTCTCATCTTAGGGAAACACAATAATTAACAAGAAAGAATTTAATGGACTCTTCCCTTTTTCCAACTCCCTCTACATAGTCTAGAAGTTTCATCTTAATTGGACTATTCCCAAGGCCTCACTTCCTTTTCATAACATGGCTTAACCAAGCTTATTCACTTAAACATATGTATTAATTTATTTTCCATTTGTACTTGTTTTCACAACTGTTCCTTTATGGAAACCAACTTTGATAAGAAAATCATAGTTTTAAAGGGAGAAAAGTGTTCCTTCTTTTCTTCTTCCTTGATTTTGCAGTCTATCCCCTTTGGGATCTTCCTGCTCGATTCCTTGAGCAGTCTCAGTCAATATTGTCTCGACCTTTCTTGGATGCAGCCACATAATACAACATTAAGATTTTAGTTCACAATTAATTATGAATGAGTGCATTCTTGAACATTTCCCAAATAGAAATCAAATGGATCAACATTCATTTGCATGTCTCCTATGCATGCATTATATTTTAGAATGTAATATAGGATTCGTATATAAATAGTCTTTGCATACCACTATCTAGTTCTTCTAGTGGTCAATTAATTTTGTGGTTGTGTTCTATCGACAGGGCTCTTTACACAGTTCCTCCACATGGAACTTCTTCAATATGCAACTTTTCCTTGCTGCATATTCCTCACTATCTGAGGTAACCTCAACCATGAGTCAACCTTAGCTTCATCATTCCATAGATTTACCCAAAAATCCTTAAGAAATATAAGCATGCATCCTGATTATGCATCCCAGTTTGCACGTTCACTCATGCACATTGTTCTTATTAGTATGTATTCAAGATGTTCTTTCATTCACTTAACAAAATGCATCAACCTATTGTGTGTTTCTACCATAGGCATATTTTATAGCTCCATATGCATATTTATCTAAAATTATTTTATTCATGATTGCTCACAATCATTTACATGAAATTCTCAAAGGCATAATCATACCGCCCTCTTATCATAACAACAGAGCATCTATACTCATTTTCTCTTTCAACAATTTACTCCATCTTTTCCCGAGGAATGAAATACACCTTCTTCACACTATTATTTAAAAAGGCAGTTCAGATCCTTCTATATAGGGTCAACCATGCATTCAACATTATTAAATCATGGAAAGCACAAATATTACCTTTCAGTCTACTTATTCATACAGTCATATCATGCCTTATATATATATATATCATGCATGTGCATCACTTGTGGGTTCATTTCTTGCACCATTCACATTGATATTTTAGCTTTACTATCAATGTTATTTAGTGAGGAATTATAATCAATCACATAACCAATCTCACAATCATAACTCATAATGATGTTTCCCTCTCAATATGGAAACAACCAACAAGGGCCACTCTTTCCCTTTCTTCTACAAACACATTCCGCAAATACCAAAAATTCAGATGGGTAGCTACTGCATTACCCAAGGTGGAAAGATAATCATTGGATTCTCTCTTCATGTCGCAAATAATCCATGGTCAACAGACCTTTATCATAGAAATATTCTCTTAATATTCCCTCTATTTGCTACATGAGCATAGTAAGCCATACTTATATGTTGGTTGTGGAGCCTGATTATCTTCCTGATTCAGAGGTCCTTGATTTCAGCTGTGTTTATACCCCATGAAGTATATACACCCCAGAAGTATGTACACTCTTCCATGCGGGGGAGTGCAGAGGGGGAGTACCCCCTCTGCGGGGTCCGGGGGGCCTATCCCCCCAGTTGGGGGGTCTGGGGGCAAGCGGGCCCCCAGCGGGGGTTCGGGGGCGAAGCCCCC
>CBVK0101314194.1:0-27521 GCA_900067695.1 Picea abies | reverse complement strand
CCTTTATTATTATCCAGCAAATGAAGGGATACAACCTACAACAAAACCCGTTGTAACTTCCTCTTCTTTCTCTCATAGTCTCCTCTCTCAGAATACAATATTCACCATCATCCATAGCCGCAATACATTCCCCTCATGAAAGAGGGTTGCCTTCTAGGGAAAAAATCCCTAACATAATCTCTACCGTTAGATCTGCGACCTTATAATGAACGGTCCAGATTTACAATGAAATTACAATATACTATTATAAGGCAATTTTTTCTTCAGGGGCCCGCTTGCCCCCAGACCCCCCAGCCGAGGGGATAGCCCCCCCAGACCACGCAGAGGGGGTACCCCCCCTCTGCACTCCCCCGCGTGGAAGAGTGTACATACTTCTGGGGTGTAAATACTTCATGGGGTATAAACACAGCTGAAAGAAAGGACCTCTGAATCAGGAAGATAATCAGGCTCCACAACCAACATGATATGGATTTATAAATGGAACAAAATGAAACATAGAGGTATAACAAAGAAATACACAGAGATATAGTAAAACTTGATTTCTATTAATAAAGAGAATATGTTGAAACTGTAAAAATGCAAATTGAAACAAGCTTGCTAGAATGGTGGAAGCTTATCTTTGAGAAGAGATGTGATGGGCACACTCATTTGAAAGAAGATGAGTAAAATGAGGCTCCAAAGGACTTTTTAGATCAAACATGAAGGAGAAAACCCTAGACATCCAAAAACCTAACCCTAGGAGATGAAGCGCCAAAAGTCATGTGGGCCCTGATGGGGTAAGTTGGTACATCAACTTCTCAGGGTCATAACTTTTGCATACGATCTCCGTTTTGGGTGCACGATATCCCGTTGGAAAGGTCTATCTGAGGACTACACATGTTGTTGTTACACTCTAATTTTTTCTATAGTGTGACTATGGCAAGCCCAAAAAATGTTCTTTAGGGCCTCAAAATGACCCCAGAAGTTTAGGAACTGAAAAGATAGAAAAAAACTACCAAGATGAAA
This sequence comes from Picea abies, assembly GCA_900067695.1. Taxonomy (NCBI): domain Eukaryota; kingdom Viridiplantae; phylum Streptophyta; class Pinopsida; order Pinales; family Pinaceae; genus Picea; species Picea abies. Next base: position 26,516 of record CBVK0101314194.1, on the reverse strand, counting down.
ACTATATGTGAGCTAGGTGGAATAGGTGGGTGGACACCGATATCCATCTAGATCAAGGATTTTACAAGGATAAGAGATAAGTTCTTGTTATCATTGTTTCTTCATTACTGGTTTTACTCTTGTGAATAGAGCTTTTTCATGGTTGTATTGTATTATCATAAATATTCTCTCTAAGAAAAGGTTGTTGGGTTTTCTAGTGCAAGACACCAACAAGATCAAATATTGCCAACCATTAGAGTTTTCTAGTGCAAGTGTTGAGGATAAATTTTTACTAGGAAACTCACCTAACCCTATTGCACATTCTGAGAACTTAGGGTTGACTTTTTAAGAAGGTTGAAAATTTGGGATTTTTCAGGTCTAGGGTTTTTTCCAGTGAAATTGATTACCAGTATGAGAATTGAAGATAGGCTAGAGGAGAAGACAATTTAAGATCATGGAAGCATATAATAATTCTCATTCTATAATATAATGAGATCTTAGATGATGTCAATAAAGTTCTCCTAGAACCAAAAGAGGAAGAGGCCAAGGCAAAGTATAAGAAGAATGAGACCAAGGCCAAGAGGATCTTGACAGATTCAATCAAGGACCACTTGATTCCTAATGTATCATAATTGAAGACACCAAAGGATATGTTTGATACCTTAAAAATACTATATGAAATAAAGAATACAAGTAGGAAGCTAACCCTAAGGCATCAACTAAAAACGTGATGATGAAAAAGTCAGATACAATATCTACCTACTTCATGAGGATTTTGCAGATCAAGGATCACTTAGAATCTATTGGAGATTCAATGGATGATGCAAATATTGTGACTACAACACTAAATGGATTTCCTTCTTCTTGGGATGCATTTGTTCAAGAAATTTGCGTAAGAAATAAATTACCTAAATTTGACAAGATATGGATAGACTGTACCAAAGAAGAATCAAGATTTATATCCAAGTCACAGAAGACCAATTATGAATAGAACCAATATCTTGGTTCTCATGTGAAGAAAATAAAATAAAGAAGAATCAATAGTCTGAAGAAAAATATAAGATCAGTTCCAGATCACAAGAAGGATGTATCTAAGATTAGATGTTTCAACTGTCAGAATTTGGGACACTTTACTTACCAGTTTTCTCAAGGGAAAGGAAAGAGAAAACATCAAGCACATGCAACATATATGGATGAATCCACATCTCTGAATAAGACAAAGGAAACAAAAGATGAAGAGTATGTCTTTGTCTCAATGCTCACAGGTACCATCACTCAAGGAAGTGATATTTGGCTAGTGGATAATGGTTGTTGTGTTGCTTATATGATTAGTATAATGCACACATTAATTATAAATCCAAGATTCGTAATCAACATAGTTGAAGACACCAGTAAGAGAGGTAATTCTAATTTCATGAGTATAGAACTAATCTGGATTATGCATGTTAGAAATAAAGAAAACTATCAATCTAAAACACACTTTGGTTGTCTTTCACAGAGAGGCTATCTACTCCATTGTGGCACATGCAAGTATGAGATGGATTTATTTGACATATCAACTTTGCTATCTGACCCAGAAAGCTAACTATGCAATCACACTCTGAAAAGGAAATCACACATCAATCATCAAGGCATATCATGGTAGTTCAGTAGCCAGTATATTGGATATGCTATGGCTCACAATGATCTATTGTGAACTTCACTAGTTCTTTTCCAAATATGTTTGACTATTTCTGCCAACATCTATGTTCACTAAAGGAAATCAAATTCATAAAAATAGAAATAGGGCATGTGCAAAAATAGAGTAAGTAAATATCTTAAGAAACTATATGATCACAATCCGAAACTGAACTATACTGCTATTATCTGAAGCTACTAGAGATGATGAATTAAATTGAGGAATCAAACCTACAATGAGTCTAACAATTACACTACTGAAATAAAATGATAACACTAATCTACAACGATGCTGACCTCTGTTGGGTGGTGGGCACTTGCCGCTTCAACAGGTCAGCGATTGGAGTCTACAATAAGTTGTTCTTCAATCAACACATCACTCTTACTTGGATCTCAAAACATGAAATTAGATTATTCGAACAACTCAATTCACATTTATTCATTAATAATCAAGACATGAAAATAACTAAAATTCTTCTATTAAACTCAGACTTGATATATATTCTACAATATGCAACGCTTCTCTAACATGCTGTGTTATGCTATCTCTCTATGTCCCCCACCATCCTTGCCATGACTATTTAAACATTCTCAATCGTGAAACACAAGGAGGTGAAATCTTCAGCAGATCAACGATTGTCAAATTTACACATTCAATTACATATTTTAAGCTTCATCCTCATGACACAGAGTGCACGGGGATGAAGCAATAATCAAACTAGCTTAACATAGTCTTGCTAGAAACTTTGATGATCTAATAAACAATCAACAAATATCTCAGGCACGATCTGGAGCTTAACTTGGCATACTCTATTTCCTCTACTAGTACCGGATCATAACAGGTGAGGCACGGTGGATAGTACCAGATCAGAACAACACGCAATTGGTTGGTACTAGACTAAAATATGTTGCGAGTGTTGGTACTGTATCGCAACAATGAGTGATCTGCGGGCACTGGATCTGAACAAGAGGTGCTCTTGGTACCAGATGGATTGTATGACATAGTAGTTCCGGACTTGTCCAAAATTCAAAGGCTACATATAGCAATTTCAACATTAGCACATTAAATATTTAATCTCCTAGCTTAATAAACCACAAAATGTATGAATTCAAATATACTTTACCTCATGACCTTATAGGTGACTCAAAATAGTGTTCTTTGTCATTTATCCAAGCTTAGCTAGGCCAAAAAGGTGTAAATGAGGAGTATAATATGGTAATGGGGATGTCAATTTAGAGGCTCAACATTCCCCCATGCCAAAATTATTGCATTTCCTCATGCAACTGAAACATACTCAAAAATTTACAAAACTTGAGACTCCATTCTCTTTACTTATGTGGATCAATGATGTTGATAGCTGAGGCTTCTTCCTTCATCTCTCTTTTTATGACCCTAGTGTATTGTAAAAGTCTTAGTACCTTTTTGAGCTTATTAGAAGTCTCTTCATGGTCATCTTGGAATTGTTGGCTGGTTGCCTTCAATTGCTCATTTTCCTTCTTGATATACCTATCCAATAGTTGGTATTCCTTCACCTCTTGTTTTAGTTCCTGGTTTTGTTTTTGTAGCTCCTCAATCCTCTTCCTCATCTGTTCTTTTGTTAAGGTCTTCATTGACTCCATTGTTTCCAACTGGATGTGTTCTCTTTCCTCCACTTCCTCTCTCATCCCACACAAAGTAACAGTAAATTTCTCTTCAGTTAATCTAGGGATGTCATGCTGGACTGGTAGGTCTAGAGGAGAGGTGGTAAAATCTACTGGGTCTTCATGTGTAAGAGGAATGCCAACTGTTTTTCCTTTGTGTTGCACCTCTTTGGTCACCTAAATGAGAAAAAAAGAGGTGCTTACAAGATCAACTGGGTCATCTAAGTAAGACATCAGTGAATGTAAGAATTAGAAAAATCAAGCATATAATATAAACAAAATACTAAGCTAAGAACAATGAAAGAAAGTAAACTAGAGTGCATAAGGACATTAGAATAAGAAAGAAACAACACTCATGCCACCAATGGAAAGGATTATATTAGTGGAAAGAAAAAACCAAAGAGAAAGAGATACTTTGGGTCTCCTCTTCCTCCAAGGGATGGCTCTTGAACCCCCAAGATTGAGCTCTTCTTAGAACTTGAAAAATTGAAAGAAATGGTGAAAGACTCCCAAGATCATTCACTCAAGAGGTGATGTGAATAGCTCCAATTAAATTATTCTTGTATGCTCTTGACAAGGAAAGAGGATCCTCAAAGAGAATATAGGCAGCATAACAATACAAATGAATTCCTTGAAAATGTAGTGCACCCATGGCCTCTTTTTATAGCATAGCTTTGAGGTATTATTTAACCAGTTTTTAGTGTGAACAAGGGGCCATTTAGGGCACCCTTAGGTCTTTGACCAGCCACCCAGCTGGATTCAGCCGAGATTTGGATGTCAAATTGACTTGGAAGCTGAACCAGAAGTGGGTGGGAGGCTGGCCAATATCATAAATGCGTTGTTCTGAGGTGTGCGCGGCTTTTAGCATCCACAATCGCATCTTGGGCGTATGTGCACTTTTTCGGCATTTTCGACTGGCGCACGTGCGTGCACTTCTTGTATATCCTTAGTGCATATTGATTTTATAACTATTTGTATAGTTTTAGACCTTTTAGAAATGCATTTTTGGTCATTTTTGGTCCATGAGTGAACTAATAGTTGTTTGAAAATGTTGGATTCCTGTAACCATTTGCGGATGAAATTTCAGTGATAACAGATGCCCCCTGATTGATGAGGTTATGAGCATACGTATAGCCGAAATTCATCAATGTTTCTTATATTGAGAGTATCATTGTAAAAAGGGGTGGTAATGAGAGTATTAAGAGCAACCCGTTGGAGGGAGAGGGGAACCTATAGGACCCGACCTTTCGCAAGTGAAAAAAAAAACTTTTTGTACAAATGAGGCCAGCATGCCCCATGCTCATGTTATGAAACTAAAAAAGGTGTAATATAGTAACTGAAGCTGTGTGCTGGTGGAGATGACTGTAGTGCCCTTGGGGGCGGGTTGATAATAGCATAGGACAATTATTATGGTGAAAAAACTATGAAAAGAGGTGATGACACCGATAAGAAGTGTCGATGACTTGCAGGAATTGATGGCCTAACAATGTTCAGAGGTCTTCGACAAATATACAAACAACTGCAATAGTCGCAAAGTAAGACCCACCGCAACATGAGAAAGTGTTGAATTCGAATGTCATGGGGGTCAAAGACAACAGAGAGAAATGATGGTCCTCTCTGTTCCGTCTGAGAGTCCTCATTGTGAAGGGAATGAGAGTCAAGATATTGTCGCCTGTCTGGAAACTGTGCTGATGTCGACAAAAAGGGAAACACGGATCTAAGAAGCGAAGGGCTTCATGAAATTCATTTGGACAAAATTAGGAAATGATGAGTAACATGAATGAAGTCTAGGAGTAGTGAGACTCAAGACTTCCTTTGGTTTGGGAGAGATGTAAAGTGGCAACAACCGTAAAACTAGACCTAGCATTAGGGGGACGACTAGGCATGGGTTAGATGGTGCCAGAGGCGTGATAAAGTGGATAAACTCAGAGATCATGGGTACAGAGATGGTGAGATAATTAGGGTTTATGGATGATATCAATAGGATTAGAAGGTAATGGATGCCCCAACCAAGGGAGACATGGGTTACTTTGTCGGGAAAAGGAAGGTCGCTAAAGGCGACAACAGAAAGCTATGAAAATGTGAAAAAGGGTTTGTACATTTACCAAAAGAATAAAAAATAAGTTGGGATAACTATGCAGATATAGAAATAGGTGCCCTAGTGTAAGATGGCTTGGCCTAATGATAGCTTATGGGCTCCTATACCAAAAAAATGAAAGTGGGGAAAAGGGCTTAGATATGGACGATGGGCCCATAATGCCATCCCAGTTGCATCGACACTATGGGCGATCAGGTGGTAGTTTGGTGGGAGGACATGGACCTCCCCTTTGCTTGAGGACTGATGAAGAAATATAATGAATTACATTCATGGGAGCATTGGTATGGAGTGTCGGAGGAGGCTCAGGTAGATATGTGTGGCGTTCCGCAGCTAATGTGTGGCGGACGTATGGGATAGATGGGCAATGATGAGTGTAATGCCCATATTTAGCGCATATGGCACATGTGAAATTGGTTTGTATCTATTTTTTGCATGTGGTTGATGACTCCATAGTAGTGGGGGACGTACTTGGTGGAGTGGCAAGCAAATGGGATGCTTGAAGAAGCTAGATAAAACTGAGTAGCTCAGGAAGAGAAGGAAATTTGTGAGTGGGGTGTCCTTTTATTTCACATAAGGCACAAGGGAGTTGAACTCAGGGAGGGAGTGGAGTGATGGGATCTTTCTTCTTCTATCTACCCCCATCCGTAGTAGTGGTGCTGGTTATTGGGGTTGAGGGTGGTGTGGCTAGAATTAGTACTGGGATCTGCAGAGGGATTCCCTCTATCTGAGGAGGGAGGGATGGTGGAGGAACCATCTCGGGTGGATGTAGATACCATACAGGGATGGCGAGTACCATGTTGGGAAGGGTGAGAGAAGAAAATACCTGGAATTCTTTGACTCTAGGTCAGGGGTAGAAAAAGGGAATTTGGGTAATGGCCTAGGGGACTGTCTCCCAAACCGGGTTTTTTCCTTGGAGGGGAGGGGGGGGTATCCATGACAAGTGATGCAGTGGTGCTCTCAGGGAACTCTTGAGGTATTATTTGATCAACTGGTGAAACTTTGATATGGGGAGGGGACTCAGTGATAGGAGTATTTTCTCCAATTTCTGTTCCTTTAGAGGAAACTACACACACTTTTGTTGAAAAAGATGGTTTTAGGAACGATGACGCCCCCTGATGGGTCTTAGAATAATCCAGGGCTGATGTTGATAACTGGAAAATCATTTGAGCAAGTGCAGACAAGGGGGAGGATGTTATCGATGTTGGTAGAATGGTTAGGCTCGTAATGTGTAAGCTGGTCAATGGTGATGATCTTCCCATTATGGGGGAACATCATTATATGAAACACAGAAGAGGTGACCACCTTCATAGCATACATGTAGTTTCATCCGAACAAGATATTGTAATCAAGTTGGACATCGATAACTTCAATGTCAATGAGGATGGTTTTTCCCCCAAGTTCTATGGGGAAATTTTGACAAAGCCCTGTGGAATATGTTGGTCAACTGTCGTAAGCTCAAAGGGTGATGGAAGAGGGTACTAGCTCAAGGGAGCCAATTTTTTTCCATATGTGTTTATACATGATGCATGTGGATGCACTTTCATCGATTATGCACCAATAAACTGTGGTGTTCCAGATCGTAACTAGTATCTGGAGGGCTATGGTTCTCCACTATCTGAATAAAATGTGATCAGTTGTGTGTCAACTGGGTCGAATGCCCCCAAGGAAGAAAACAAGGATTTTCACTGTGATGGATAGGTTTGGAGGACCTCCAACATAGACATGGTTGTAGGAGACTGGGATAAGTCATCAACTAGACTATAATTATGAGCAACCCTAGAATGAGGGTTATGCACATTCCACCGTAAAGGCATACGTGGTATGCAGGGAATGGGTTCCGCGTTAGAAGGTGGAATCATCAATGGTTGTCCTACAGTAGTTGGAAGTGTTTTTAAGGTGGTTGGGGTAGAGTTGGGAGGCATATCGTATTGACGGTTGGATGTTTGCAGAATAATTTCTTCTCTAGTGAGGAGGACACTGCGATCTACCAAATTCCTGGGTTGAGTGGCACCCAGGTTTGGGTATTGCCCCATTTGTGGTGGGGAAGGGTTGATCACTTGTTGGGTGTTCATCACACCTTGCTATGGTATGGGGTTTTGCAAAACATCCGGAGGCAGTGGTTGAATATACTGTTGTGGGGCTTGTGGAGGGGAAAGTGGTGCCAGAGGGCCCTGTGAGTTCATGGATGCCCTCATCCGTTGGATATTGGGAATTTGGGGGAAATGATGAGTATAATGTCCATGTTCACCACATATAGTGCAAGGGAATTTAGTTCAAAGATTGTTGTTCTTCCCTTGTCGTGGTTGTTTCTTATTGGTGCCCCCTTGGGGGTCTTGGTTGCCCCCAATGGGATGGTTGTGGGGGTCATTCCTTCCTGGTCCTGGGTGTCATTGTTTCATTTTTTTCCTTTCTTCTTATGAGTTGAATTGGATTTATTCAACTATTCAAATGTATGAACCTGTTGAATGGGAAAGGGATGCACAAAGTTGATGCCGGCATATGGTTGTCCTGGTGGAGGATTAACCAGCTGGGGAGGACTATGAAATGGGAAATATGGATTGTTCTATGGATAAGATCCATATGGAATATAGGAAGTAGAGGTACTTCCACTAATGCTAGGGTTATATCCAGGGGTTGGGGGTGGACCCATACTGGATTGAGAGACCGGATACGGCATGGTTACCAGTGGGGGTGACCCCAATGACTGAGGGGGAACAATAGGATATGATTGTTGGTAAAGGGGAGGGTGGTAATAAGGGGGTCCTCCATATACCGATGGATATTGAGGTGTTTCATATATAGGTTTTTGTTGGGGGTGTGGATTGTGGTGTGTTTTGGTACCAATCAATCCATCCATTGAGTGAGACATCCCATGTTTGTCCTGGATGAATGGTACGGGTCTCAGGGCATCAGGTAGTACCGTATATAAGTATCCTGACTAGGAATAAATGAGTTCTAACTGTTGAGCCTTGCCAATGGCTTCTTCTTCAGACTGGGGGAAGGTGGCGGCCACATCCTTGGCAAGGAGGGAAACAAGTGACTTGAGAAACTAATTGAGGCATTGTTGCTTGGTGGCTTCTGCCTTGCATAGACTACGTCGCCGATGCCATTCGTGAATGTGATCAATGATGTGTGTGGCAGAGGTTTTTTTAAACTTTGAGAATAGTTCAAGACCATTATCATGATGGATGGGTAGTTGAAAGAAGGTCAAAAATTCTTTGGCCAACGATTCAAAGGTCACATGGGACCCAGATTGTTCTTATACATAACACTTGGTTGATGGGCCAGTGAGGGTGCATTGGAATAACCTCAACTGGAAGAAGTTGTCCATGATGATGTTTGAAGAGAACCATAAGTGAAAGGTCATGATATGGTTGGCGGGATCGTCTCCCTCTTTTCCTTCAAACTTAGGGATGTCTGAAGGCAATTTGGTAGGCATTGTAGGCCATGTGGGGTTGTGCAATATAGGATCATTGGCGAGTTTAGTCAGATCCGGTATGTTGAGGGAAGTCAAGTATGGAATATGGGTTAATGGAGGAGGATTAGTTCTGGCCATGGTGTGAGTTTTTTGTGTACCTGACCCTTGAGGGGGACTAGGTGGGTTTGTACTCCCTCCTTGTGAAGAAGTGCCCCCCCCACTTCCATGTAAAGGAGAGCGAGTCGATGGTTGGCCTTGGGAAGTGGACCCAAGTAAAGTGGAACCAAGGAAAGATGATCCCAAGACAGTAGCACTCACAGGGGTGTGAGAAGGTGAGGTCGATTAGTGGGTAAGACCAGGAATTCCCCATAGAAGAGGAGGGAGATTTAGCAAGCAGATGGAACGACGGTGATTCTGTGCGTCACCTATGATGTCTGACTAGCTAAGTGGATGTGTGCAAATGGTGATGAGATAAATAAATGAACAAGATATTTTGTTGTAATATTTTTAACCTTCACAATATCTTTCACAATCAGATGTAATCACAAGGGTATCATACATAAAGCCTTTGATAAAGAAACATATATGTGGGTAGGTGGGGTTTTGTCCTCATGGGAAAACAAAGAAAAAAAATGTGTGTGTCCTAAAAGACATAATGTCCTTCCTCTCAAATAGCACTGGACCTTCCAATAGTGCTCGACAGTGGGGTATGAAGCCACCGGAAGAGAAACTAGTGAAGGATGAAGCAATCAGTTATAATGAGGGGTAGAGGGGGCATATCCCGAAAGAGATGGAAATATTTCCCAATAGCCACACAAAATCCGATAAAGGTGCAATTGCAGCCCACAATTTCCACCTGGGTAGATGTCCTAAATTTGGTCACTAGGTACCTTGGTCAAAGTGCAACATTTAGATTTTCGGTCTCAGAAATGGGTCACGGGCTGGATCCCATCCAAGAGGTGGGTTCCTCAAGGGGGGACACACAGAACAACTGGACCTCGGCCTTCAACCCTTCATGGGTATCTCCCCGCCTTATGGTGTAGGAACACTTGACTTGGAGGATTTGAAAGTTCCCTATTTTGTCAGCTTCTAGTGTTTTGACGATGTGAGAACTAGATAACAGGGAGTTATTTGGATGCCTATCCCTGAGATCCTACCTAGACTAAAAAATTTCTTTTGGTACCTCATGTGGAGGAAAACTTAGTGAGTTTTTAGAAATATTTTAGGTGTGGTTGTTTAAGATATTGGGGGTGTGAACCAACCTCGTTGAAATTAAGTGGGAGTGGATAGTTTTGTCAAGAAAAGGGGTGGGGCGTTTCGAAATCCCGTTGGAGGAAACTTACTTCAACCTCCATGATTTCTAGATAAAAATATGTGAGTGATTGGTGATATTGTGTGTGAACAAGTGAAAGTGTGCCAATTTTTTAATAATTTAGGTGTCACCTCGCTACATGTGGACTTCGCTTGGTCCTTACAAGTGTTGATTACCTAAGTTACTATGTGTCATTGGTACAACCTTGCGTAATTTTAAATCCCTAGGAAACTAACATGTGGACATGTGGGTCCTTACCAATCCTTTAACTCCCTATTGTGATTTAATCTAAGAAAGATTTGAAACTATCCTAGATTGTGGACATGTGGGCATGTATGGGCCCGTTACAAAAACCTTTAAACTTCCCCAGTGAGTTAATCTAAGAAGGAAAATTTCAACACTATCCTATCTTTGTAGCATGTGGGCATGTATGGGCACTTACAATTTAAGGCGTGTTTGAAAAATAAACTAAGAGGAGTCCCAAGGGGGCTATTGTCCTCTCCTAAAGATTTTTGTCTTTTTAAGGGAGATGAAATTTTCCTTCAATCTCTTTCTAATTCTCAAGATTGCTTTGGGGCACGAGAGAAGAGCACAGTCAATGGTTGATATCCAATTTTGGGTCCCAATGCAAGTTTTATATGTGATTTTAAAAATGATTCCAACTTATACTCTTAGTCAAAGCAAGCCATCCATGTGGCAAAATGAAAGAAAAAGAGAAAATAATGATTTTAACCCCCTAAGTGCCTATGTTTTGACTAAACCCTTTATATGAAGAGGGAACTAAGTGTGGTGTAGATTTCAATGTGCATGGAATCAATTTTAAGGAGGCTATGGGCCTCCATAGATCACAAAAGGCTTAAAATGTGTGTTTTTTTGCACAAGTGCCTAGGTCTCAGAAAAGACAGAGGCACTGTGAGTGCTAATGCGCGAACTGAAAGTGACTTATGGGCGTAGGTGCATAGAAGGTGCTGAGAAATACAGTGGTTTTGGCGCACGTGCGTTGAAGATGCACCTATGGGTCAAATAACCCATGCACATTTGGTACACAATCGTGAAGAAAATTTTAGATAGAATTCTCTCAACTCAACTTTGAATTTGGGTTTCTGCAGGTTGGCTTGGGCCGGTTATGGTACCTGCAGGTTAAATAAATAGAAAGAAGAGCTAAAATAACCCAAATGGGGGAGGAATCTGATACCAGTCCTCAATGGAGTCACTAATTTGTTGTTCCTCTTTGGTCACCTAAATGAGCAAAACATAGGTGCTTACAAGCCTAGTTGGGTTAGCTAGGCAAGACAATGGTGAATGTAAGAGTTAGAAAAATCAAGCATATAATATAAACAAAAGACTAAGATAAGAACAATGAAAGAAAGTAAGCTAGAGTGCATAAGAACATTAGAACAAGAAATAAACAACACTCATGCCACCAATGGAAAGGATTATATTAGTGGAAAGAAAACACTAAAGAGAAAGAGAGACTTTGGGTCTCCTCTTCCTCCAAGGGAGGGATCTTGAACCCCCAATATTGAACTCTTCTTACAACTTGAAAAATTGAAAGAAATGGTGAAAGAATCCCAATCTCATTCACTCAAGAGGTGATGTGAATAGCTCCAATGAAATGTTGCTTGTATACTCTTGACAAGGAAAGAGGATCCTCCAAGAGAATATAGGCAGCATAAAAATACAAATGAATTCCTTGAAAATGTAGTGCACCCATGGCCTCTTTTTATAGCATAGCTTTGAGGTATTATTCAACCTGTTTTTAGTTTGAACAAGGGGCCATTTAGGGAACCCTTAGGTCTTTGACCAGCCGCCCAACTAGATTCAACCAAGATTTGGATGTCAAATTGACTTGGAAGATGAACCAGAAGTGGGTGGGAGGCCGACCAATATCATAAATGAGTCGTTCTGAGGTGTGCGTGGATTTTAGCGTCCATAGTCACGCCTCAGCGCATCGCGCTTTTCCGGCATTTTCGACTAGTGCACCTATGCGTGCTTCTTGTATATCCTTAGCACATGCTGATTTTATAACTAGTTGTATAGTTTTGGACCTTTTGGAAATGCATTTTTGGTCATTTTTGGTCCATGGGTGAACTAATAGCTGTTTGAAAATGCTGGATTCCTGTTTGGTTCATGTTTTGTGCAAAAGTGTTGAGTGATGAGGGTTTTCCAACTAAGCCTTTGTTTCCTGATTTCATGTATAAATAGCATTCTGATAAGACCTTGATGATAAATACTAGTATTCTCAATTTTAGATGAGGATTTGACACCTCTCATCATCTTTTTCAAGCTCATCCATAAAAATTATGGAAAGTCAATCTTAGGACCTCCTTCAAAGTGCAACAAAAGACTAAGTTGATATAGGAAAGTTACAACATACCTGCCTTCACAAGTGAGGAATCGTTGGAGGTTGACAAGCATTGGATGATATTCCTCTTTGATATAGTTTCTAGAAATCCCCTTTTTCCAATCAGGATGTTGATGGTATTCTTTTAGAAATCTTTAACACATTTCCTTATTGATTCCTACTCCTTTGAAATACTTGGATCCTCTGATAGGTAATCCTGTGGCCTCCCTTATAGTTGCTTCATTGATTGTTAGATGCAAGTTACCTATGTGAACAATTTCTCCATCGTACATTTGGGTAAACGCATGGGATACCCCCTCATGACAGCCTATGAATTTTTCTAAGAACAGATTCCAACCCTCTCTGGTATACTTATCTCTACACAGCTGGAACTCCTTGGTCTCCCTATAAATCTGGAAGATCGGTTCATGCCTACTGACAACCATCCTTATAAACTGTGAGTGTAAACCGGGCTGTAGCATAAGAGTTTGGTCAACTGTGAGCGTAAGGGTTTGGTACCGGATACTACAGAGAGGGGATATCAAGTTAAACAATAGGCTCTGTAATGGATAAAGATGGGCAATGGAAGGGAAAACAATGATGTCGTCGATAATTTGAAAGGTGGGTTTAATAAAAATGTTGCGAAGGAGATTGAAATATGATGAGGCTCATCTGGATGGCTTCACCACCTAGATAATCCATTTCATTTATGCCCGTTAGTACAATGATGGGAACTGGATGTTTAGTAGCAATCATGATGACAGTTAAAACATCATTTTTGTTTGGTATAGGCAATGAGACTTTCAAGTGGCAAATTTGATGTTGAATCGTGCAACCGGATACGAGGTAGATTTGTGATTACTAAGGGTAAAGCACATTTTTGGTTTAGAGTCGTGATTCATCATTACTGGGCATACTCATTTCATTTCATAAATACATTCACACATTTGATGTGATTTTTCCCTCAATGTCTTTTCGAGCACTTATGTGATGAGGAAATTGATTAAGGTTAAGCATATGGGTATGAGGGAAGTAAAAGAAAGTTAAGCACATGATTTTAACAATAAGGTCATAAGATCTAGTATACAATTTCATACCTATTGTAGTTTTATAATAAAAGGAAAATAAACGATACCATGTTACCTTTGCTTTTACCATTGCATAACCAATACCCATATGATATTCATGAACAGAAGAATTGTCTTTGTATTTGAATCTTGCAGATTATCCGAGTTCATCTTTTAGGCTGGAGTTTTCTGGAGGATTAGTACTGGAATTTTCTGTACTTCATGAAACTTCTTTATTCTGTGCTTGCTTTTGAATTTCTTCCTTTGTGTCTAGTTTTGTAGGGTTGTAAGGTGAACATGATGGTGTCTGAAGATGAGATCTGAGTCTGGAAAAGAGTCCTGAAAGAGGCTCTTTGACCCTCCCCCATGCCAAAAGTGTTTCATATCCTTATGTAAAAAGATCTGACACACTGTATCACAATGAAAGAAAATTGATAATAGAAGAGAAACCAAATCAAATTCCAAAAGTACATCTGTCACCTAGCATATGATCTCATGCCTTATTTTTTGTTAAAATGAAATTTCCTTTCTTTTGATGACTTATTGACAAGTACAACATTCAACAATGAAAACAAGGAGGTTTTTGTATTTTTCCATAAGAACATATCCAACCTAACTTTCTTCATAGATTTACTATCATTAGATGTTATGGATAAATTTCACAGTATAAGTAGATTAGACTCCCTAGTCAGGGTCCCACTCTTAAGAAGTTTCTTTCTTAGGTAATTTAGGATTTAGATGTCAGACAGGTAAAGTTGACTTAGGGTAATTCTCAAATGGACATTTGCTTGTAGTATTCATTTTGTTTGTTAATCTAGAATTTGTATATTATAAATGACAACAATGACATTTGCTTGTAGTATTCATTTTTTAATGACAAAAGTGAATTTTTCAATCAAACAAGTATAAATGAGACATTTCTCAAACCAGAACCCACTGCCAGCAAGCCTACTCAGTACTCCGGTGGGGTAGTTGTGATATTTAGTTAGAGATATACCTTCCCTAGGCAGAATGCCCCATTGCCAACAAGCCTATTCAATACCCTGATGGGTTTTCCTATTCATACCATAGACCGGTACCCACTGCCAATAGACCTATTCAGTATCCCAGTGGGTTAGTCTCTTAAACCCTTTTTCCATCAGAGGCTTTGTGTCCATAGTCACCTATTTTAGTTTTTGTTAAAGAGTGCTTTTTCATAGGTGACAGGGGGAGGCTCGTTTGAAAACCGTTTTATAGGCTGGGATGGTATTGGGTTAGAAGATATACTCTCTTATTTGAATGTATTTAAAGATTTGTTTGAAGGAAAAATAAACTCATGTATGTATGTTATTTCTTTAGAATATTCCAGATGTATGGTCTGTCTGATTTTGTCCATAAGAGAATGACCTAAAGTTACCTTAGGGTAGATGCATCCTCTTCCATAAAAGTTTCCTAGTGTGCCCACAACAGAGGGTGTTCATATACTCATATTCTACTCTTTAGTAAATATAATCCAATGATTACTGTTGAAGTCTAGTTAGGGTGAAATAACTACTTGTAGGCTAATATTTTTAATCTCTTTAATCATGTTGAAGTACTGATGTTTTTTGTAATGGAATTTTTTATGAAGGCAACATCTAAACTCTAAATCAGGTTAAGCATGGTTCCTTAAACAACATAGGAAAAAGATATTATATCTTCTCTATCAAGCAACATAACCAAAAGAAATTAAAATACTTCCCTTTAGCCAACAACTAAACCAAGATAAAATATTGCTTCATAAAAGATTCCATTTGATGTTGCAGTTAGCTCCTTGGTTCTAGCTTAAGTGGTTACTGCATGGCTTGACACTTCATATTAATTGACATCAGATATTGAAATAGGCATAACATTCTTTGTCAATTAGATGATATGTCCTGATAGTACTGGATAAAGACACTTTTCTGGTACCGGACCAGCACAGGACCGCTGGTACCGGACCGGAATAGAGTTTCTTGTATCGGATCAACACTGTTGGTACCAGACCAAAACAAATTATTGTTGATGCTTACCAACTGATGTTTTAGCAAGTTCGTGAAAGATCAAATAAATTACAAAAATCTACTAAAAAATAAAATGTGAAAGTAAAACAAGGGAGGTAAGAATCCATTGTTACCTTCAGTGTATTAACAAAACACAACCCACACACCTATGTACAAAAAATTTAAAAATAAATCAATCAATCAATGTGGATCAGTAGGAAGATCTCCTTCCTTACTGATCACCTGCATATCTGAATTCTGTAGCATATGTGTCAAAAATTCTTCTTTTCACAAGGGTTTGTTATAAATTCTCAATCGGTGACCATTCACGAGTAGGGGTGTCTGATGTTCGTCAATTGTATTTATCCTGATTGAACCATTATCATAGACAATGTCAATATCGTAAGGTCCCAACCAATGATTAGTTAACTTACCTTTGAAGTTCTTGAACCTGCTGTCATACAACAAGGCTCAATCTCCCGATTGAAAATTTTTCTTTTTGAGATACTTGTCATGTCATTTTGTCCTCTGCTCTTGAATAAGGGTGGTTCTTTGAAGTGCTTCCTGCCTGATATCATCTAGCTCATTAAGCTACAAGAGTCTTTGTTGTTGGGCTTCATCTAAGTTCATGGAAACTTGTACAACGATACTGAAGGCTTTGATATGGAATTCTATGGGGAGAAGCACCTGCTTCCCGTACACCAAATCATAAGGTGTATGTCCTATTGTATTCCTCCAGGTGATTCTATAAGCCCATATGGATTCTAGTAATCTACCAGCCCAATCTTTGTGGTGTAGCTATAATGTTTTAGTAAGAATGGACTCATTGACTTTGTTGGTAGATTCTACTTGCCCATTTTCCTGTGGATGATAAGGTGTAGATTTCTTGTGCTTGATTTGGTACTGTTCTGTAACAACTTTGAACATATTAGAGGTAAATTGAGTTCCCTGATCAGCCAAAATTTATCGAGGTACACCAAATCTAGTAAAAATGTCGTTAAAAAGGAAATGTACCACTGATTGTTCACTTGCAGATGGTAAAGATTTTTCTTCAACCCACTTAGTCACATAGTTAGTACATACAAGTATATACTTTTTCTTTTTAGATGCAGGATTAATGGGCCCTACAAAATCTAATGCCCATTTTTCAAAAGGTTCAATGACTACTTGGGCTTGAAGTGGCATTTTGTCTCATGCAGTAGGCTTACCCATTCGTTGGCATTCATCATAATTGGATACATAAGTTCTGGCATCCTTGAAAATATTAGGCCAATAATAGCCAGACCGCAGAAATTTATAGGCGATCCTCTTGTCAGAAATATGGCCTCCACAAGGACCATCATGGCAATCTTGCATAATATCATGGATCTCATCTTCCCTTACACATATTCTGATTACCAAATCTGTCCCTGTTTTATAAAGACAATTATTGTGCCACATGTAGTTTTCACTTAGCTGAATTACTTTCTGTTTTTCTCTAGGAGACAATTTATGAGGCATCTTCCCCATCACAAGATAGTTAGCTACATTTTCATACCACGGAGTAAATGTAGAAATAACAAACAAATTTTCACCAGGAAAGTTATCACCTACTGGTGCATTATCTCCAAGATGAATCATTCTAGATAAGAAGTCAGCCACAAGATTATCCTTACCAGGTCTATCAATAATATTGATATTAAACTCTTTTAATAATAACAACCATCTTGTAACTCTAGGGTTTGTTACAGGTTTGTTCATTAATAATTTGATGGATGAATGATCAATGTGTACAAAATCTTGATATCCTATAATATAGTGTCTAAATTTATTGATAGCATGGACTACAAATAACAATTCTTTTTCTATCACCATATAATTAACTTTTGCTGGGGAAATGTTTTTACTGACAAAGTAAATAGCATAAGGAATTTGAATTTCCCTCTGTCCAAGAACTACCCCCAGGGCTATGTCTGAGGCATCAATACAGATATGAAAAGGGAGGGACCAGTTTGGTCCTTTTAAAACAGGGGTACTTGACAATTTTTGTTTCAGAATATCAAAAGATACTTGGCATTCATCTTTCCAATTAAATTAAGCTTCTTTAGATAATAAATTGAATAGAGGGGTAGCTAAGCTTGTAAAATTCGGAATGAATCTTCTATAGTATAAAACATGCCCTAAAAAGATGCGAACTTCTTTTTGTGAGGAAGGTATTCTGATTTGTGTGATAATATGAATCTTTGCAGGATCAAATCTCATTCCAGAACCAGAAATGTGATGTCCCAAAACAATACCTTCAGTGAGCATCATCTTTGAATTTTTTTTTCTTAGGGAAATATTGGTTTCCCTACACCTAATAAAGACTTTTCTCGACTGGTCAAAGATTCCTGGAAGTCATATCCATGGAATGTAAATTCATCCATGTAGATTTCCATGCAATCATTTTTCAAGTCAGAGAAAATGGCTAGGACAATCCTTTGGAAAGTGGCTGGGGCATTGCAAAGTCCAAAAGGAAGAACCCTATAAGAATAGGTTCCCCATGGGTAGGTGAAAGGGGTCTTTTCCTGGTCTTCGAGTGCTATTTGTATTTGTTTATAACCACTAAACCCATCTAGGAACAAGAAATACTTCTTTCTGGACAAGGTATCCAACACCTGATCAATAAATGGTAAGGGAAAATAATCCCTATGGGTGGCCTTGTTCAACTCCCTAAAGTCTACACATATTCTCCACTTACCATTTTTCTTGGGAACTATGACAAGTGGAGACACCCATTGACTATCTAAAATTCATCCTTCCTGGTTTATTAATGTAAATATCCCTTATGATTTTGGCATATATGGGGATATCCCTAATGGCTTGCAGCAGAGGTATTTTTACACATACATTTTGTAACTCATCCTCTATGTCTTTGTGCAAGGGTGGCTCGAGTTTCTTCTCTAATAGTCTTTCAGGGTAGGGTGGAAGATTAACTTGTTGAGGTACTCCTATGGACTACGAAGTGGTTGGAATATGAAGGGAAGTCTCTCCTTCTATAGGGGTGGTATGAGTATTTTCTTGTTCAGAATGATTATCATTTTCTTCTTGAATTATTACTCCAGAATTTGATTGATTTACAACTTTCCTGGATCTTAGTTGAATTTCATAGGTGGGAAAGGTTTGGACTTATGCATTCTGCACAGGGTGGGTGGGTCGATTATTGGGGTTAGGAATTGGCTATGTAGGAATTGCTGTTGGTCTAGGAGGGTTGTGGGAAGCTTGGATTTGTGGCTGTTGATTGGCATTTATAGGTGCTCGTTGCTGCTGGTTAGGGTTCAAGGGTACTGTGAATTGTTGTTGTATGGGAGGTGGAGGTAAATATTGTATCTAAGGTGGGTTAAATCCAGGTAGTAATTGGGAAATGTTTGGAGGATACTACGGATATGTTATGTAAGAGGGACTCCCATACATAGGTCCCTTCCAACCTTGTTGCCAAGGTTGCATTTGAGCTTGCTGAGGTGTCCATTGGGGATAGGGCATTGGAGCAGGACCCCATTTTTGTTGTTGATATTGTGTATTAGGGTCATAAAAATTCATTGGGGTTTTGTGCTCTCCAAGGCCTCCTAGAAGGGTACGATTATTCTTGTGAGACTCCTCCTCCCCTATAAATGGCTTGCAACTCAATCAAAGTTGGACATTCAGATGTGGGGTGCTCTTGTGTACACAGGACACATACCTATATGACATTTAATGGGCATTCTTTCTCAGGGTGCCTCTTTCTACATTTAGGACAAAAGATTACAAAAAAAACATCTTCTTCTTGCTTCTTTTTCATTTTTAGGGTATCTAACTGGTTACTGATTGTGCTCAAGATGTATGTTTTAAAGTTTTATAATAAGTTTCCTAACTCAATTCTGGTGACAGTCCTTGAGTTTTGTTTTAAATTTCTGCTAAAAGGATCTCTTGGTCCTTTGCCTATTTTAGCTTGTCCTCTTGAGTATCTCTTACAGTAATATGCAATTTTTGCAAAGGGATTTTGGTGCACATCTCCTGAACTTAACAAATTTAAAACTTCTATGCAGTCATCTCTAATACCTTTCAAAAATATTGTTCTTACTATAGCTGGGTCTATGGTGAATAATTTTTATTTCTGATAGTTGTATAAGAACCTTTCTAAGTAGTCTTCAGGGATTTCATCTTTTGTTTTGCTTCATTTTAAAAATGTAATTTTTAGCATTATCCTTACTATAGTCTTGATATTTCCATAAAAAATGTGTCTTTCATCTGATCCCAAGAGAGAATTGTATTTTCTCCTAAGCTCATGAACCATCTTAAGGCCGAGTCCTTTAATGTGGCTGGAAAGAGCTTAAGTTTTTGGGCATCATCTGAATAGTTATAGCTTCTAAATAATATGTCAAACTCAAATAAAAATAAGTATGGATATTCAGTTGACATACCTCTGAAATTGGGTAACGATGACAGTGGAATGTTCTTCATGTTGATATTTCTGGAAATATCCAAGATTGGAAACCCGAATGTCTCAATCTCAGTGGCTACATTTTCATTTCTTTCTTCTTCTGCCATTTCTCTAGGCATCCCTCCTCCACTGATAGATGGTTCAGAAAATGGATTTTGCGTCTGTTCTAAATGTTCAGTTTCTTCAGCAGATTCACATTTTATCTGCCCCAATACTGACTCTTCAGTTCTAGGCCCTTTTTCTGGAGCCTCACTGGCTTCCCTTGAAATTCCTCCTGGTGGAATTCTTCCTGCACCAATGTCAGTTGAATTAGTATGGGGGTTTGTTTTCGAATCTTTAGAAATTACAAGTCTCCCCTTATTATCTCTATATCTATGCATAAAATAAAAAATTTGATACATAACTTAATTAAAATCCTAATTCTATATGGAGGTAAGAAGACAAACTGGCTTCGGAGAACCCCACTATAGTGTCTGCATGGCTCTTCAATCACGTCTTAAATTTTTTATCCTCCTCCCTCAAGTAGCCCTTCAAATCATTCAAAAAACTATGCAAACAATCTAAGATAAAATCACTTCCTACCATTTGCAACTCCCCGACAACGGTGCCAAAATGTTGTGCTGCTTATATGATTAGTATAATGCACAGATTAATTATCAATCCGAGATTTGTAATCAATAGATTTACAAGACACCAATAAGAGAGGTAATTCTAATGTCACGAGTATAGAACTAATCTGGATTATGCATGCTAGAAATAAAGAAAACTATCAATCTAAAACACACTTTGGTTGTCTTTCACAGAGAGGCTATCTACTCCATTGTGGCACATGCAAGTATGAGATGGAGTTCTTTGACAGATCAACTCTGCTATCTGACCCAGAAAGATAACTATGAAATCACACTCTGAAAAGGAAATCACCCTTCAATCATCAAGGCATATCATTGTAGTTCAGTAGCCACTATATTGGATATGTTGTGGCTCACAATGATCTATTGTGAACTTCACTAGTTCTTTTCCAAATATGTTTGACTATTGCTGCCAACATCTATGTTCACTAAAGGAAATCAAATTCATAAAAACAGAAACAGGGCATATGAAAAAACAGAGTAAGTAAAGATCTTAAGAAACTATATGATCACAATCCTAAACTGAACTATACTGCTATTATCTGAAGCTGCTAGAGATGATGAATTAAATTGAGGAATCAAAGCTATAGAGAGTCTAACAACTACACTACTGAAATCAAATGTTAGCACTAATACACAAGGATGTTGACCTCTGTTGGGTGGTGGGCCCTTGTTGCTTCAACAGGTCAACAATTGGAGTCTACAATAAGTTGGTCTTCAATCAACACATCACTCTTACTTGGATCTCAAAACATGAAATTAGATTATGCTAACAAATTAATTCACATTTATTCATTAATAATCAACACATGAAAATAACTGAAATTCTTCTATTAAAATCAGATTTGAGATATGTTCTAAAATATGCAATGCTTCTCTAACATGTTGTGTTATGCTATCTCTCTATATCTCCCACCATCCTTTCCATGACTAGTTAAACAATCTCAATCGTGAAACACAAGGAGGTGAAATCTTCAACAGATCAATGATTGTCAAATTTACACATTCGGTTACATATTTTAAGCTTCATCCTCATGACACGAAGTGCATGAGGATGAATCAATAATCAAACTAGATTAACATAGTCTTGCTAGAAACTTTGATGATCTAATAAACAATCAACAAATATCTCAGGCACGATCTGGAGCTTACCTTGGCATAATTTGCTTCCTCTACTGGTATCAGATCATAACAGGCGAGGCACGATGGATAGCATCGGATCCAAACAATGCACAATTGGTTGGTACTGGACTAAAATAGGTTGTGGACGTTGGTACCAAATCACAACAATGAGTGATCTGTGGGTATCATATCTGAACAGGAGGCACTCTTGGTACTGGATGGCTTGGCTGACATAGTAGTGTTGGACTTGTCCAAAGGTCAAAGGCTACATATAGAAATTTCAACATTAACACATGAAATATTTAATCTCCTATATTAATAAACCACAAAATGCATGAATTCAAATATACTTTACCTCATGACCTTATAGGTGACTGGAGATAGTGTTCTTTGTCATTTATCCAATCTTAGGTAGGCCAAAAAGGTGTAAATGAGGAGTGTAATATGGTAATGGGGATGTCAATTTAGAGGCTCAACAATGGTTCTTCAAAGCACATGACTAGGTTTCAAAGTTGTCTTACAAATTTGACAGAAAAGAGTTCATCCCTTCAGGTGGAACTTGGAGATGATTCCAAGCATGTAGTAAAGGAAGTAGGAGAATCCTCCTACCAACTTGATTTAGGTAACCTTATTTCAATTAAGGATGTATTATTTTTACAAGGTTTAAATAAGAATTTTCTTTCTATCTATGCTTTAGAATATCGGGGCTTCAAAGTAGCTTTTGTTGATGGCTAAGTCCTTCTATGGCCTAAGGGTTCAAGTATAGATTCATCTATTGTTATTGGTGTCCGCGAGGGAGGATTGCATAAATTAAAGGGACACCCAGAAAAAACCCTTGTACACAACAATACTATCTCTAATGAGTTATGGCACCGAAGAATTTTTCATATCAACTACAAAGCCTTGCCAGGTTTTAGAAATATGGTTACAGGTCTACCAGATATGCAGGTGGAGCATGATGTAGTATGCAAAGGATGTGCACTTGGAAAGAATGCCAAGGCAAGTTTTCCGAGAAGTGACAATAGATCTAAGGGGATCTTGGAAATTATACATTAATATGTATGTGGACAAATGATGGTACCATATCTAGGTAAATTTTTATATTATGTCATTTTCGTCGATGATTTATCACGTAAAACATGGATCTATTTATTGAAAGATTAAGATGAAGTTTCCAATAAGTTTCAAGAATTCAAGGCTTTAGTAGAAAATATTTCTGGAAGAAAGATTAAAGTTTTTAGGTCAGATAATGGAGGTGAATACACCTCAAATGAATTAAAGAATTTTGTAGAGAAGCAAGGATTAAGAGGGAGCTGACAACTCCCTACAACCCCCAATAGAATGGGGTTGCAAAGAGAAAGAATAGATCAATTGTAGAAGTAGCTAAAGCGATGATCCATGACCAAAACTTACCCATGCATCTATGGGAAGAAGCATCCAGTACAACTGTGTATGTCTAGAATTAAATTCCTCATAATATATTGGGGAACAAGGCACCAAAATAAGTATTCACTGGAAAGAAACCATAAGTTAGCCATTTAAGGATATTTGGCTGCCCAATGTACATCCATGTTCCCAAGGAAAAGATAACAAATCTAGAGCCTTCAGGAAATAAGGGCACCTTCATTGGATACAATGAGACTTCAAAGGCTTATAGAACATACATCCCTGGATAGAGACAACTTTATATTAGCAAGGATGTCACCTTTGATGAAGAAGAAGGCTTCAATAAATCTAGAGAGTCTTACACAGATGAGGACAAAGAGGACCCAAGGGATGCAGTAATGATTGAATCTACTCTAGAAGAACATATCCCAGAATATAAGAATGAGACAGTAGAGATGAGATACCAGTAGATCCTCCCAAGGAAGTTATAGTTACCAAGAAGACACCATTATGGCTCTAGAACACTTTGCAGGAAGCAAAAAAACATGTGGCTCCAAGTGGCTCCTTCAGAGAGAGAAAGAAACCACACAAGTTTCCATCTATGTGGCATTGATGAGTAACAACATTAATTCATAACCTTCCACTTATGAGGAATCTGCAAAGTAGTAAGTGTGGAAGTGTTGAAATATTGTAAATACAAAGAGTATTCTATTTATTATTGAGTCATTATTAATTAGATCAATCCCTTTTTGTGGATTGATAATGTCGAGCATTGTAAATGATCTAATACCCTTTTGTGGATTGGTTAAACCCTAATTAGATTATGCTAATTAAGAATTAATCCCCTAGGACTAATTAAAGTGGTTTTAACCACTAAGAAGAGACGTCGACACTGCCCAGTGAAGAGACACCCTTCTAGCGCTTGCCAACTAGTATAAATAAAGGAGGCTAGCGCCTCATTATATCACTCACTCATTGACTCGTCAAGTGCACAATTTTGGAGAGTTGTAGTTGGGATAAGGAAGAGAGAGGCGCATTTCACAGTGTTGGATATTCTTTAATGTTTTGGTTTATTGTCTTGGCATTGTATTAGCTATCTATACCAAGGAAGTTTTGTTGGGTTTTCTCCCCCATGAGGGTTTCCCAGGATAAATGTTGTGTATCTTGTGATTGTGTTTCACTCAGTGATCCTATCTATGCTATTGTTATATAGTAAATTGAAAATAAACCTAATAATATCTCAAAACTTAACATGGTATTAGAGCAAATATGAAGAGAGCACCTTTCATTGGATAAGAAAAAATGTCACTGTTTTCGTACAAGAAAATTAGGGTTTTTTATTGAAGAAGAATTTCAACCTAAAAATCATGAAGGAAGTGCGCCCTAGCCTAGAAAACTCATTGGAATATTGAGCACACTTTTATAATGGAAAGAACTCTCGGAAAGTGAAACTCTATTTTTCAATGGTACTAGAAAACCAAATAACCAGGAAACCCGAACTTGTACCAGAAGTGCTAGTCCATATTTTTGCAGGCCCAGTTTAAATGGGTAAAATTTGGATTTTCTGAAATTTAACTACACCAACCTACTCGCCTCAACCAAGCACACCTCCTGGTAAGTTCAGATTTAATTTCCAAGAACTTTCATTTTTTGGTCATTTTCCTAGCTACAAGTCAAGATGTATGCAAACACCAAGTGTTAGGGACCTAACCCCTCACATAGGTAGAAAAATATATTCGGATTTAATAAAGGTCAATATTAATAAGTCCTTGCAATAAGGTAGAATAAGTCGAATGTAAGAAGACTTAATAGGAGCTTCCGCTTGTAGAAGGATCTTCCTCTAGATGGTTCTTTTGATAGACATGTTTAGTATAAATAGGAGTCGAGGGTATGAGAACCCTAGCGGGGATATTATTGTAATAGAGCTCTGCTCGACTGGAGGTTTCCCCCTTGAAGAGGCTCATGAACATTGCTCTCAGAATCAAAGTGTTCTTTCTGGTGTTATTTTGATATCATTTCAGTGTTATTGTGGTGTTGTTCTAGTTATATTGTTGTTTATCTTCCATTTCTATCATTTTATTTCTGTTCGGCATACTTTTTATATATAGAATATTACAAGTGGTATCAGAGCACTTTCCTTGGCAGAAATTGTGGTTTAAAGTTTTTTTCAGGGTAGAGACGTAATCTAGCGTCTATAAGCCATGAATATCTATCATTACGCGCATAAATCCGCTGTTGAGGGATTCATACATGTAGGAAATACAAGTGGTACTTAAGCGCACATCTGTTGGCCACCCTTGTAACCCCTATTGGTACCCCTTCGAGTGGTAGCGCATCAGACAACACCTGTGTATGGATTGACCTATATTTCTTGAAGCCCTCTTTCGATAAACCGATCGACCGCTTGAATTCTATAGTTCCATCGAGAAAAACACTCGGGAAGATACTCTCTAGTACCTGGGTAGTCAGGTAGTACGAATAAGGGCATGGTCTACCCTCCTTAGTTGGTGCTCTGAGATATTGGGCCAAGTACTACTGTTGGACCCCGCACATATATCAGAGAGCTATAACACAGGGAAAACCCTTGTCTGTAGAACCCTTGAATACCTAACCCTTGGGGACAGAAACATGTCTGTAGAACCCTTGAATACCTAACCCTTGGGGACAGAAACAAAAATTAAAACAAACAAGATCTATTGCCACACAATTGTGTTCGAGCTTCCAAATCACTACACATTTCTTCCTAGTTAAGCATTTGGGCATTTCATCAACTGAAGTATTCTTCAGACCGGAGTATAACTTCGCAGGTGTAGAAAAAAAAAAAAAAATAGAAAAAAAAAAAAAAAGTATGGAAATTTTTGCACCATTATTTGAGACCTATTCCATTGGATTTATCTCTTCGCCCTTATCACATTCATTCCTATAATTTTTGAGAAAATTTTTTGACCCCACCCGCCCCTTTTTGGTTCCCTCGTCATCATGGCCCATACCCGTAGCCAATACTTGGAAGATCTCTTCAATACCTTGCAATCTAATTTCACAGAGACCCAACAAGAAGTGAAACAACTCAGTGCCAATGTTGCCATCCTCAATATATACATGCAGTCCTCCATCATTGCCTCAATCGAGGAACTCAAACAAGACATGACTACCCATCTTGAATCTATCATTTCGATGATCTACACCAAGCTTCATATCCATGTAGATCCCCCTTTATCTGACCCACATCTGCATACCGAAGCTAAAACTTCCTCTCATTCCCATAATTTTCATCCACATCACTTTCAGCGTGACCTATGCCTTCCACGGGTGGATGTGACCAAATTTGATGGCTCAGATCCCACTGGTTGGGTAACCCAAATGGAAAATTATTTCTCTTTATATGACATTACAGATGACTTGGCC
>CBVK0101314190.1:0-15866 GCA_900067695.1 Picea abies | reverse complement strand
AACTCTTTGTACTCCGACCTCGTTGGGGACATGCATTAAGACGACAAGGAGCAGACCGCTCTGATACAACTGATCCAGATTTTATGAGCAGAACGAAATGAATATAGATTATTAACAGGTGCTTAACATAAAATAATAGAGATACAGTAAAAGTATTTTTCTATTCAATAACAAAATAAGTTGAAACTGTAAAATGCAGTGGAAACAAGCTTGCTGGAATGGTGGCCGCTTGTCTCTGAGAAGAGATGTGATGGCAGTGCGCATTCGCTATAAGAAGGTTACAATGAGGCTATGAAGGTATTTTTACAATAAGAAATAATTCCCAAAACCCTATACATCCAAAAACCTAACCCTAGGAGATGAAGCGCCAAAAGTCACGTGGGCCTCGTTTGGGTAAGCTAGTACATCAACTTCCCGGGGTCGTAACTTTTGCATACGATCTCCGTTTTAGGTATGTGATAGCCCGTTGGAAAGGTATCATCGAGGAGATTCATATTGGGGTTCAATAATTCCTTTGGATATCATTTTGAAGCTAAATACAGAAAAACCTTCATTTAGGCCCTCAAAATGGCCCCGGAAGTAAAAACTGCTAAAAATAGTAAAATACCAAAAATGTCAAAAAATTGTTTTGAGCCAGTTGGAAAAGGTAGGTGGTTATCGATATCCATCTGGATCAATCCTCCCTCCTTAGGAAGCAATGGTCTACATTGCGTTGAGGTCCCCCATTATCTGAGGAAATTTCTGCTGAATTTGGCCCGGGGTGAGCCACTTGCCTTGGTGCAGGAGCTGCCCTGCTTTGACGACTCGATAAAGCTAGATCCTTTGTTGTCGAGTGCCCTTGATATATCCATCCACAATTTGATCATTGGATTCCTCTTGTATGTAGTCGGGGTTTAGATCTGTTGGTGTCAGTTGTTCTGCTACTTCTGAGGTGTCCAATAATGGTGGGAAATAAGGGCGAAGGAGATCCACGTTGAACACTGGGTGCAGGCCAAGGAAAGGAGGAATGTTGAGCTCAAAAGGATTATCCCCCATATCCTTGGTGATAGTGTATGGTCCAAGTCTTGTTGTAAATTAGAATTTTATCCAGATACACCACTATAAAAGTATTGGTGAATGGTCGCAGGATATCGTCCATCATCCTCATGAAAGTGGTTGGAGCATTTGTCAAACCAAAGGGCATGGCCAACCATTCAAAAAGTTCTTCCTTTGACTTGAAGGCAGTCTTTTGTACATCTATTTGTTCTATCGGGACCTGGTGGTAGCCAGAGTTCAGATCAATATTACTAATGTATTTGGCCCCCGTGAGTTGATCAAGGAGGTCATCGATTCGGGGAATCGGGTATCAGTTTCTGACAGTGATTTTATTCAGAGCCCGGTAATGAATACAGAGTCACCAGGTTCCATCTTTCTTCTATACCAGCACGATTGGGCTCCTGCAAGGTGATGAGTTGGGGTGGATGTGCCCCTTGTGGAGAAGTTCTTGGATATGTTGCTTGATCTCTTTATTCTCTAACAAAGAGTGACGATAGACTGGCCCATTGGGTAGCAGTGCGTCGTGGGTCAGATCGATTTTGTGCTTGACCTGGTAGTGCAGAGGTACCCCTGTAGGTGAGGAGAAGATATCCGAGTATTGTTCAACGACCTTATCTACCTTCTTCTGCTGTGTGGAGAGGTTGGTCGCAGAGACCCTTGATGTGGTTGCGATCTTTCACTTATTCTGAGAGTGAATCATGTAGAAGAAAAACTTCCCCATCTGAGAGATGATCTTCCTGCATTGTTTAGCAGAGATCAAGGAAATAACACTAGGTGGGAGTGCCTCGGGTATCCTGTACAATTTCATGTTCAAAGTAATAATAAAACTACGAGGCCAAGACTCATATACAACATGACGTTTTGATAAATAAGGTTGGCCCAAAAGAACATCACAAACTTCAAGAGGAGAAACATCACATAATACCTCATCTTTGAAGGGATTGATGCCGTATGACAGTCGACACTGTTGCCTGACGCGGAGATTGCTTCCTTGGCGGAGCCATCCAATGGTGTAGGGTTGTGGGTGCGGCGTTGTTGGCAGGGTGAGTCGCTTGACGACCTCTGCTAAGATGAGGTTCTTCTGGCTGCCGCTATCAATGATGAAGTGCAACGGGGTGCCTTTTACCGAAATCTATGAATGGAAGAGGTGCTCTCCTTCTTCTGGCTCGTCTGGTTCACCAGGCTAGAGATTGGTGGTAGAAATGGTGGCATTGGGTTCCGCATCAATGATCCATCTTCCCCTTTCTAGTTTTTTCTCGGAGTCAGAATCTACATCTGATTCAAAGGCTTTCACTTCAACCACTAGCGACCGCTTTGAGTGGAAGTCAGCAGTGTTATGCCAAGGGATCTTATGGAAGTCGCACCACTTCCCGGTAGCTTTCTTTGTCTTTTCGGTGTCCTTCTTTGCTTATGGATTGTATTGGTTGTCTTCATGCTGTCCATATTTGCGGTGTCCTTTGTTTAATGGGTTGGGGCCACCCATTTCTGGCTTTTGTTGTGAGGGGTTCCCAAGCCCAAATTATCGTGTCTTTTGTTTGAGATTTTGATCGATTTTGATGGCATATTGGTAGGCCGCACTCAAGGATGAGATGTCCTGAAATTCCATTTCGGTCTGGATGTACCTATGTAGAGCACTGGGATACTTGAGCACCAGATGTCACTCTGAATCTTTGATACCCAAATTGGTGTGCAAGGTATGGAAGATATTTGTGAAATCTAGCACTGCTTGGTCTCTTTCTTGTCCCAGTGTGGTCCATTTGGTATACAGGTCATCATAAATTTAAACAGGGTAATATTGTTCCTTAGTAGCATCCCTGAAGGATTCCCAGGTGGTCGTG
Source organism: Picea abies (assembly GCA_900067695.1). NCBI lineage: Eukaryota > Viridiplantae > Streptophyta > Pinopsida > Pinales > Pinaceae > Picea > Picea abies. The sequence continues at coordinate 12,993 of CBVK0101314190.1, read as the reverse complement.
ACTGAAAATAATGAGGTTTCCTCTATTTCCTTTTTCTCACAGAAAGTTTCCCACCAATATTTGACATGGGGAACGGTTTTGAGGAGCGCAAAAGTAATCTTTTCTCTATTCAAAAATTTATGAACAGAAAAATACCCTTCTAGTAGATTCAACCACTTGCCTACGACATCTACATCTATATGACCTTCAAATATAGGAATATCAAATTTTATTTGTACCTTGAAGGGGGCGGTGCCTCCGTTCGAATAAGATGCGTCGCATGTTGGTAGTCGCTGATGGATTTGCATAGAACTATCCATCATCTCGTTCCTCTGTTGCATGAGGGATTCCTCAATCAACAGTTTGAAAGGATCTCCTGTCCCGTCATCTTTATTTTCTCCTACCATGGGAGGTCACTTGGGTGTGTGAGAGCTTCTGTCCTCAAGAGAAACAAGCTTGAGACCCAACTCTTTGTACTCCCACCTCGTTGGGGACATGCATTAAGATGACAAGGAGCAGACCGCTCTGATACCACTGATCCAGATTTTATGAGAAGAATGAAATGAATACAGATTATTAACAGGTTCTTAACACAAAATAACAAAGATACAATAAAACTGGTTTTCTATTCAATAACTAAATAAGCTGAAACTGTAAAATGCAGTGGAAACAAGTTTGCTGGAATGGTGGCAGCTTATCTCTAAGAAGAGATGTGACGGCTGTGCGCATTCAGCAGAAGAAGGTTACAATGAGGCTCTAAAGGCCTTTTTACAATAAGCAAGAATTCCAAAAACCCTAGACATCCAAAAACCTAGCCCTAGGAGATGAAGCGCCAAAAGTCATGTGGGCTCCGTTTGGGTAAGCTAGTACATCAACTTCCCGGGGTTGTAACTTTTCCATACAACCTCCGTTTTAGGCATGTGATAGTCTGTTGGAAAGGTATCATCGAAGAGATTCATTTTTGGAAAAAATCATGCCTTTAGCTATCATTGAAGAGCTAGATACCGAAAAACCTTCATTTAGGCCGTCAAAATGGCCCCAAAAGTAAAAACTGCTAAAAATAGTAAATTGCCAAAAATGTCAGAAAACTATTTTGAGGCAATTGGAAAAGGTGGGTGGCCACTAATATCCATCTGGATCAATACTCCCTCCTTAGGAAGCAATGGTCTCCATTGAGTTGAGGTCCCCCATTAGATGAGGAAATTTCTGCTGAATTTGACCCTGGGTGAGCCACTTTCCTTGGTGCAGGAGCTACCCTTCTTTGACGACTCGATAAAGATGGATCCCTTGTTGTCAAGTGCCCTTGATCTATCTATCCACAATCTTATCATTGGATACCTGTTGTATGCAGTCGGGGTTGAGCTCTGTTGGTGTTAGTTGTTCTGCTACTTCTGATTCATTTTGGGGCTCAATTATGCCTTTTGTTATCATTGAAGAGATCGATACTGAAAAACCTTCATTTAGGCCCTGAAAATGGCCCCGTAAGTAAAAACTACTAAAAATAGTAAATTGCCAAAAATATTAGAAAACTATTTTGAGCCAGTTGGAAAAGGTGGGTGGCCACTAATATCCATCTGGATCAATCCTCTCTCCTTAGGAAGCAATGGTCTCCATTGCATTGAGGTCCCCCATTAGATGAGGAAATTTCTATTGAATTTGGCCCTGGGTGAGCCACTTGCCTTGGTGCAGGAGCTTCCCTTCTTTGACGACTCGATAAAGCTGGATCCTTTGTTGTCAAGTGCCCTTGATCTATCCGTCCACAATCTGATCATTGGATGCCTATTTTATGCAGTCAGGGTTGAGCTCTGTTGGTGTTAATTGTTCTGCTACTTCTGAGGTGTGAAATAATGGTGAGAAATAAGGGCGAAGGAGATCCATGTTGAACACTGGGTGCAGGCCAATGAAAGGAGGAATGTTGAGCTCAAAATCATTATCCCCCATGGCCTTAGTGATAGTGTATGGTCGAAGTATTGTTGTAAATAAGAATTTCATCCAGATACACCACTACAAAATTATTGGTGAATGGTCGCAGGATATCATCCATCATCCTCATGAAAGTGGCTGGAGCATTTGTCAAACCAAAGGGCATGACCAACCATTCAAAAAGTCCTTCCTTTGACTTGAAGGCGGTCTTCCATACATTTGTCTATTCTATCGAGACCTGGTGGTAGCCAGACTTCAGATCAATCTAACTAAATTATTTGGCCCCCGTGAGTTGATAAAGGAGGTCATTGATTCGGGGAATCGGGTATCGGTTTCTGACAGTGATTTTATTCAGAGCCCGATAATCAATACAGAGTCATCAGGTTCCATCTTTCTTCTGTACCAACATGATTCGGCTCCCGCAAGATGATGAGCTGGGGTGGATGTGCCCCTTGTGGACAAGTTCTTGGATCTGTTGCTTGATCTCCTCATTCTCTAACAAAGAGCGACGATAGACTGGCCCATTGGGCAGTGGTGCACCGCGGGTCAGATCGATGGGGTGCTTGATCTAGCAGTGCAAATGTATCCATGTAGGTGAGGAGAAGATATCCGAGTATTCTTCAATGACCTTATCTACCTGCTTCTGTTGTGTGGAGAGGTCAGCCACAAAGCCCCTGGATGTGGCTGAGATATTTCGCTTATTCTGAGAGAAAATCATGAAGAAGACAAACTTCCCTGTCTGAGAGATGACCTTCCTGCATTGCTTAGTAGAGATCAAGGAAATAGCACTAGGTGGGACTGCCTCGGGTATCCTATACAATTTCTTGTTCAAAGTAATAATAACACTACGAGGCCTAGAATCATATACAACATGACGTTTCCATAAATAAGGTTGGCCCAAAAGAACATCACAAACTTCAAGAGGAGAAACATCACACAATACCTCATCTTTGAAGGGCTTGATGTTGTACGACAGTTGGCACTGTTGGCTGATGCAGAGATTGCTTCCTTGGCGGAGCCATCCAATGGTGTAGGGTTATGGGTGCGGCGTTGTTGGCAGGGCCAGCCATTTGAAAACCTCTGCTGAGATGAGGTTCTTCTGGCTACCACTATCAACGATTAAGTGCAGCGGGGTGCCTTTTACCCACATCTGTGAATGGAAGAGGCACTCTCCTTCTTCTTGCTCGTCTGGTTCACCAGGCTGGAGCTTGGTGGTAGCGACGGTGGCATTGGATTCTGCATCAATGATCCATCTTCCCCTTTCTGGTTCTGTCTAGGATTTAGAATCTGCATCTGATTCAGAGGCTTTCACTTCAGCCACCAACGATTGCTTTGAGCAGCAGTCAACAGTGTTATGCCAGGGGCTCTTATGGAAGTCGCACCATTTCTCGGTATCTTTCATTGTCTTTCTGATGTCCTTCTTTGCTTGTGGCTTGTACTGGTTGTCTTGATACTATGTGTATTTTATTTGTCCTTTGTTCGGTGGGTTGGGGCTTCCCTTTCCTGGCTTTTGTTGTGAGGGTTTCCCAGGCCCAAATTTCCGCGTCTTTTGTTTGAGCTTCTGCTCGATTTTAACAGCATATCATTAGGCCGCACTTAAGGATGAGATGTCCAGAAATTCCATTTCAGTATGGATGTACCTATTCAGAGCATCGTGATACTTGAGAACAATATGTCACTCTGAATCTTTGATACCCAACTTGGTGCGCAATGTATGGAAGATATTTGTGAAATCTGGCACTCCTTGGTCTCTTTCTTGTCGCAGTGTGGTCCATTTGGTATACATGTCATCATAACTTCTGACAGGGTAGTATTGTTCCTTAATAGCATCCCTGAAGGATTCCTAGGTGGCTGTGACTGAAAATAATGAGGTTTCCTATGTTTCCTTTTTCTCACAAAAAGTTTCCCACTAATCTTATACATGGGGAACGACTTTGAGGAGCGCAAAAGTAATCTTTTATCTATTTGAAAATTTATTAACAAAAAAATACCCTTCTATTAGATTCAACCACTTGTCTACAACATCTACGTCTATCTGACCTTCATATATAGTAATATCAAAGTTTATTTGTACCTTAAAGGGGGCGGTGCCTCCGTTCAAAGAAGATGTGTTGCCTGTTGGTAGTTGCCGAAAGATTTGTGCGAAACTATCCATCATCTCGTTCTGCTGTTGTGTGAGGGATTCCTCAATAAATAGTTTGAAAGGATCTCCTGTCCTGTCATCTTTATTTTCTCCTACCATGGGAGGTCACTTGGGCGTGTGAGAGCTTCTGTCCTCAAGAGAAACAATCTCGAGACCCAACTCTTTGTACTCCGACCTCGTTGGGGACATGCATTAAGACGAAAAGGAGCATACTGCTTTGATACCACCGATCCAGATTTTATGAGCAGAACGAAATGAATATAGATTATTAACAGGTTCTTAACACAAAATAATAGAGATATAGTAAAACTGGTTTTCTATTCAATAACGAAATAAGCTAAAACTGTAAAATGCAGCAGAAACAAGCTTGTTGGAATGGTGGCGGTTTACCTCTGAGAAGAGATGTGACGGAAGCGCGCATTTGCCAGAAGAAGGTTAAAATGAGGCTCTGAAGGCCTTTTTACAATAATTGAGAATTCCAAAAACCCTATACATCCAAAAACCTAACCCTAGGAGATGAAGCGCCAAAAGTCACGTGGGCCCCGTTTGGGTAAGCTAGTACATCAACTTCCCGGGGTTGTAACTTTTGCATACGATCTCCATTTTAGGCGTGTCTTAGCCCATTGGAAAGGTATCATTGAGGATCTTGATACCGAAAAACCTTCATTTAGGCCCTCAAAATGACCCCGGATGTAAAAACTACTAAAAATAGTAAATTGCCAAAAATGTCAGAAAATTGTTTTGAGCCAATTGGAAAATGTGGGTGGCCACTGATATCCATATGGATAATTCATTCTCCTGGTGCTTAATCTCTAATGGGTTAGATCTTTGACACTTGTCACCCTATATTCCATGGCTAGAGTGTTTTCTCCTTTCAGAAATCGCGAGTCCTCGTGCTTGCTTTCACCTTTGCTTTCTTGAATTTCAAACCCCGGTGGCTTCTGGATCTTCACCACGTGTCCTTCACAAATGGACAATCCAGATCTATTCTCGAGACTCTAATGGGTCTCTCTCTCTTTCTCATATGAGGTTTAACCTCACGCACCTTCTCTTAGATCCGACGGCTATCGGTACTCGGCGCTAGATCTGATGGTCTAGATCGAATCTTTTCCCTCCATATTTCTCTGAGTATTCACCCTCATTTTACAGATGTATAGAACCTCTTCTATTGCAAACTATCCTATGTTCCTGGATGTAGGATTCAATGACCTAGACTCCACACTCTGCAACAGATCTAAGGGCTGTTGTTGCTCTTCCTCCTGAGCTTTGGCTTTCTTCCCGGTCTCGAAATATTTTTGATGCTTTGAAGGTCTCAACCTTCGATATTCTACTAAAATATGACCATTGGGTCTCCCCATCACTTATGAAAAGTGTTTTCCCTCCTGAGGTTTCTCAACTATGAAGGAATTAAGAGCTTTGTGCTCTTTCTCCTGGGCTTGACTCGTAGAAGAGTCTTCCACAAGCCCCTTGCACTCATTCATCAAGTCTAGAACTTGAGAGGGTCTCGGTCTCTACTTGCCTCGCAAGGAGCCTGTGCATAAATACAGTACCTCTCCCGAGCTTAATAGAATTCATCCTCCAAGTGACTCTAAACAACTAGGAAGGTTGGCATGCTTACATGGAATTATGTCCACGGTCGATGAACACACAGTTCGTGACTCTCGCTTTTTCTAGAACAGGACACAAGTATTTATGAGTATAAAACATATCCTAACCATATCATTTCTTGCTGGCCTAATTATACAACCAAGCAATATAGAAATGGATATGGTACATCCATTAAGAAATCATGCATGATTCCTGAAACATACGCAGTATAACCAATTCCTACACAATTATAGCTAAATTACACAGGGTAGGAGATCACTTATCTATTACAGGTTGCTGCCAAACAACTGACTGTGGGTGTTGGTCCTTCCACCCAACCATAGGCTCAGAGGCATTCAATATTAGCACTTTTTCCACCCCCGTGCCAAGCTATGATATCACCAGGGAGCTCACACAGTTCTCAAGGATTCTCTCTCTGTTTCAACTTCTATTCGGGTCCTTTTCTCTGTAACTCAGATCTTTCTCTCTTGGTTATGGACTCGATAGGTTTCTCGAATGCTCCTCGACATCAAGCTTGCGGCCTTCAGTTCATGATTCACTGGAGAGCTCTATGCATCTGCCTTACGATCTTATGCTCTTCCCCCTGTGTATAACTGTCACCTTCCTTCTGTCAGAAGGAAGCTTGGGTCCCCTGGTTTGTCACACCCTGCGGTACTTTGGGATGACTTCCTGCAGCTAGACCATGCTCCCATTCATGGGGGTAGTTGGTAATTCAACCACCGGTTCTTTTCTTTATTAGTTGCTTTCTATCCTCTAGTGATATCATGGCCAGTACTTTCAAGGCTTCATCCCCACAGTCAAGTATTGACAACTCAATCAATAATACATTTACATTGTCATTCATGCCTTAGCATGGTAATTCCTATTTTATGATTAATTACAAATTGGGGGAAACAGGGTGCTACAATTCCCTCCCCCTTAAAGAAACACCATCCTCGGTGTTCTTGCTAAAAAAAAATACCTGTCATGCCTTTCTCATTCAACCACTTCATAAGTGTTGACCTTTGTCCTCGTTCAGGTCCACTTTTAGGATCTTAGTCTTCGTCACCTACCTTCATTAATTTTTGGACAACTAGCACATTAATCACAATTTTGTGCGAAAAAATCTTACTGTTGTTCTAAATTTAAAAGGAAAATTTCATAATCTAGCACAATACTTATCTGTGCAGTTTGTGGATTTGTATCCACATGGTTGTTTAATTATCCAAGATCGTCGCTTCTCTTGACGTACCCATTGGGTGCATGATTCCAATTCGATAGCTCACAAGAGCTACCATGGCTCCATCTTCCTTGCGGTCACTCACCCTCTAGGCCCAGGATCAGGCATCCCCTTCACTATTATACAGTCCCCTGGGTGATCCATCTTGCCTTGCCAAGGTTCTCGTGCACAAGAAAAACTACCCACCGTGTGCATGATCCCAATAGTTTACGAGAACTATTAAGGTCTCCTCTTCCTTGCGGTCACTCACCCTCCAGGCCCAGGCTCAGGCATCCCCTTCACTGCTATACATTCCCTCGGGTGATCCATCTTTCCCTGCCAAGGTTTTCTCATAGAGGAAGAATTTTGGAGACACTATCGAGTCTTAAAGTCAAGGCATCCCTCATAATTTCTCTTCCGAGGCATCCCTTCGGCTTGTGTTACCTCAACACAATGTATTTTTGGCGACAATGACTTATCACAGGGTTCTCATGGCTCAAAAATAGCCATGTTCATCATTTTCAGCTGTGACAACCTTCATCTATCCTTTCTGGACATATCTCTTCTTCTCACCTATATCACAGGTATACAAGATTTATGAGACATCATTATAAATTTTAAATTCAGAATTTCATTGCAAATCTATCACCTACAGATTTCCCATTCCACAATTTGTTTTCATATTTGTTCCGCACAGGAACCAGATTCATAATTATGGGGCTTTAGTTCCCATAACATTTAGCTCACTAGGAAATCAGTCTTCCTTACGGGCTTACAACATTACCATATCCAAGACTCTTTCTTCCTGCAATCATTCCTTAGCTAATCAAATTTTTATTTCTCATGCACATACATTTTTATCGCACCGTTTCAACTTCATCACAACAATTTCAAAATTGTGCATACTAACAATCAAATTCACTTTCTCAAAAGGAAATACCATTCCTTGCAGTTTGGCTCAGCAGGCAATTGGTCTTCCTTATGGACTTACAACACTACCATGTCCAAGACCCTTTCCTCGCTACAATTCATTCTTTACATAGCCAAACAATTGTTAGTTTTTGTGCACATTACCTTTTTTGAAAATCAAGTATACTAACAGTCCAAGTCATTTAATCTATTCAAGGATACAAAGAGAAAGGATACATCATCCCTTACCTATGCATCACTCCCGCTGACCAAATTTTCAAAATGTGATTTGGATATCAATTGATTTTTTTAATGAATGCACCAACATTCGTGGCCACATTCATACCCAATGCATCCTTGCATTGATTTCAATTTTGTCACACTTTTATGACAGGTTCTTGGCCATGGTGTGTTGGAATTTAACCAACCTCTTCCTCATATGGTTTATTCATTTTCTTTCATTCTTACAGTAGGTCCATATGGCCTGCTATAGATCGATCATGATCCCAAATCAATACACATGAACTCAAAAATTTCAAATGAATGCATTTACGGATTCCTTGATTGTCAATGCATTCATGACATATCAATTCATGAATTCTTTCGAGGGTTACAAACAATGTTTACTACCAGAGGTTCATACCTCCATCATTCAGGTTCTTCATCCTGAGTCATACCTTACTTGGGCATCCAAGGCATACAATTGCCTTTCAAGTTTATGCATAACACTAAGACAATGAAATATTTCAGAAGGGGTTCTTAACAAATCCCTTCATACCTCGTGCCACATAGGCACAAATATCTTTATACCGGTTCTTGGCTGCTAGCACCCTCTTTTTGATTTTTTTACCTCATCAACAGTGCTTTATGGGGACTTTTACAAACCTGTCAATAATATTTCACCCACAGCCTTCTCCTGGTCATTCTTTGTTTTAGGTTTCCCATCTGTTAGCATTATAAGTCACCCTTGGATTGCAGCAGGAGCAGAGCTCGATGCCCATCAGTTTATGTCACGATTTGTTTATAAAAAGGGGTGATCGAATGGAAGTTAACTCAAAATGATGTGGTTCTAACTCCGAAACTAGGCCAGGTATGCATAGGCAAGTGAGGTCTTAGATAAACTTCAGACAGTAAGTTGTAGTAAGGGTGAGTAGGGGGAAGACTTGTATAAGAGAAAAGCAAAGGTTTGTTCTAAACATCAGGTTTCTAATAGACTGTAGGAGAAAACATCTAAATGCAAGATCTTCTTACATTCGATTGCAGAAAACTGGAGAATACACCAATGCAACAATAAACCCTTTATCATAACATAATTGCAATAATTCGCGTGAATCAGTCGATCACAAACTCGCTCAGTATGAGATGAAAGATAGATGGGTGCAAAGACTATCTGTCATTAAACAAGAAATCTTACATACAGATGCATAACCAAAGAACTAGAGTGTTTGTTAAAACTCTGCTATCGGGAGCTTTTCTCTACAATCTATATCCTCAAAAATATCAAAACTAAGCATATATACCCTAAACATTTGCCCAACAGAGGCCTACTAGACTTCCGGGATGATTAGTTTCTTCAATCAAATATAGTCTGCACTTCTCTGTCATACACCACCTTAATTCTGCATGGCTCGCGCCAGGGGGTTGTTGAGCCCTTAAATGTTGAATTAGTGTGCACAGGCTTCCCTGGCGAGTCGAGGACATGGCATGGATTCCATGGAAAGAACCAGTACAAAGGACCATCTCGAGCAGGCTTCCAGCTGGGACATCCATAGCTTGCAATTAATGCGTGAGGCGAGGTTTCAACCACCCTCCCTCTTCTTCATTCGTTTCAAGCAGGTATCAGGATTTAGAACACGTCGAACTGGCATCTGGAGAACACAATGCTCCCCTTCTAAAATTCAAATCCATGCTTCTAGCCCCTTTTGTACAGCCCTTTCTACTCCCTCAAGTGACCACGGGCCCTGACCCTATGCCTATCTCTGAGAGTGCTTTTGGCATTTCAACGTTCATGAATAGGAAGGAGCAGGTCTTCTCTCTTCAAAATCACGATGGGCGAAATGCCGAGAGGGCCTAACGATGGCCACGAGTCCCCCCACTGATCTGATGGTTCTGAACTAACTCTACAATACTGTGGGCCTAGGTCTGAGACGTCTTCGATACTTCACGCTTTGGGGATATGAGAGGGTTGTTCCTTATGCTTCGAAATCGCGATGGGAGAAAAGGCGAAGAACCTAATCACCCACCACGTGTTCTTCCAGGATGAATGGTTAAGATCAGTCTTAGTGCTTTGGGGCCCGTATTGCCAAATGATAAACATTAGCACCCCTCCTTCAGGCCTTCTCCTTTACAACCAGGCGCCAAAACCATGGGCTCGATCCTGGGCACTTTCGGTGCTTCCGGCTTCGGGGTTTCGAGATGTGAAATGACGAAGAGCACCTGACGTGACCTGGTGCTAGGACCATGGGCTCAGCTCCAAAGGTGCCTCGGCATTTCGCTGATCAAAAATTTCAGCTGGAATGAATGGGAGGTCCTTCGTCTCCTGAAACACTGATCCCCACAATTCCAACTGGCTACCACCTATCCCAACTGGATTAGACGACCTAGATCTATCTTGAACTATGGGTGCTACTTCTTGTGCTAAATCTCAGGCGACTTGACAACCCTGAAATCCTGGTGACCGTCGATCAACTTTATATGTGGATCTTATCTGTTGACAATAAAAATTCGCCCGCTCACTTGACCTGTAACCCGAAAAGAGATTCTCCTGCTCTGCACGTGGGCGCTTCCCGTGCAACCTGCAGACCTGGGTACTTTCGTGCCCATGACAAAAATTGTTGCTAACATTAGGCTCCATGGGGGATAGAGTCGTCCCTGTGATTCTCTAAGAACTTGTTCTGCAGCTTCAGTGCCTTGCTATTGGGATATGGAGTCATTTACTAAGACGAAAATATGCAAAAACGAAAATGACCAAAGAACCAAAGGACAATATTTACAAACAAAGGAGCTGTCTAAGGATCAAACAAAACATTTCTTGAGAAAATGCCCATTTACTGGGCTGTTGAAAACCTCTTCACCCTCCAAATCTTGCAACCTGTATGTATTGTTTGAGAGAACCTCAGAGATTTTGAAGGGGCTGATCCAGAGGGCATCAAACTTGTTGTGCTTGCCCTTATCCTATCTGGGTGCATCCCACTTAAGTACTGAATCCCCGATCTCGAACTCCTTCTTCTTGACCTTGTTGTCAAAATCTTGTTTGACCCTTTGCTGATGACTATGAGTTGTGTCCCTCACCTGCTCCCTGATCTATTTTACTTTCATTATCTAATGAATCCTTCTGATCATATGATCCGACTCTCCTTCATAATCTTGAAAGAACTTCGCCACAGGTAAGGTGAGCTGAGTGGGAAAAGCTGCCTATGCTCCGTAGACCAGTTGAAAAGGTGAGGTGCCCAGGGATTTATTCGTTGTCACTCGATCAGCCCATAGAGAAAATTTCAACTTTGAATCCCAGGCCCTTTTGTTGTCCTCCAATAGTCTTTTGATGATCCTTATCAGGATTTTGTTGGAGGACTCTGCTAAGCCATTTCCCTAGGGATAGTAGGGGGTGGAGTGAATTAGCGAGATTTGGAACTGCTCACAGAACTTAATTAGAGGCTTAGACTTGAAATAAGTAGCATTAACAGTGACGATCTTGCTAGGACAACCAAATTTGGCTATGATATCCTCCAGAAAGATGATAATTACTTTGTGTGATGCACTTCTAGTGGGGGTATCTTCTATCCACTTGGTGAAATAATTTGTTGCAGTCAGGAGCCATCTGTGTTGGCCACTTGAGGGAGGATGGATTTCCCCGATGAAGTCTAGCCCCCACTGCTGAAAAGGTGCTGAAGCTGCTACATGCTTTAGTGGTAGTGGTCTAAGTTGTTTCTTTCCTGAGAACTTTTAACACTTGATGCAGGCCCTGATTTCTCTGTTGACATCAACGAATAAAGTGGGCCAATAATACCCATCCCTGAGGATTTTGTGAGCTATGGTCTTCTAGAAATGATGCCCCCTACAAAGGCCTTTATGGAAATCAAGCATAACTTTTTGGGCTTCTGGTGGGTTCAAACATCTCAGCAGCATCCCCAAAGAGTCTCTCCAGTACAAGACTTGCCCAATGAGGCAATATTTGATCGCCATGAGCTTTAAATCTCTCGCCTTACTTTTACCCATTCCATCCCGAGGCTTCAACTCCTGTAGAAAGTACAAAATGTCACAATACCAAGCACATTCTTCCAATGATAAGTCATCCTGAGAGCATTGGCTGGGCAACTCAGCTTTTTGAGTTCTTGAGAAAGTATTGATGAAACTAACTCCCAAGGCTTCGAAATTGGATTCATCCAGTAGCTTGGCTAAACCGTGCCCCTTAACCAACTTGGTGGGCTTTATCTCCAAGTCGAATTCCAGGATTCTAGTGATCCATCTACCTCTTCTCCCATCTATATCGAGCTGTACAAGGATGTCCTTCACAGAAGCTAAAGGAACGTATGCAGTTACCTTTGAGTGCAAGACATAGACTCTGAAAGCTTTGAGAGATTTCACTAAGGCATAGGCCTATTTCTCCATGATTTCATACATGATCTCTGCATCTCTTAATGCCTTGCTGAAGAAGGAAATGGGTTGCTCTCGCCCTTCCTCATTTTTCTGCAATAACACCGCTGCTACCGTATCGAAAGAAGCAAAAGAAAAAACTAGGAAGGGTTTGGAATAATCAGGACTAATAAGCACAGGTGCCTCAACTAATGCCCTTTTGATTTCGACAAAATATTCCCTGGGTTCAATGGTCCATCTCACTTCGTTTCCCTTTCTGAGCATGGTTGTGATGTGTTTCACCAGTTCAGCAAAATTCGAGATGAATCTCCTCAAAAAGTTGATCTTTCCCAAAAAGGCCTGGACTTCCTTTTTAGACCTGCGAAGTGATAGGGTTTGAATTGCCTCCACTCCGCTGGGATCAATTCTCACTCCTTCCACTGATACTATATGGCCTAATAGCTTCCCTTCCTCCATAGCAAACAAATATTTCTTGGGTTTTAGGGAAAGGCCAAACCTTCGACACTTCAAGAAAACTTTCCTCAGGTGACAACAATGCTCTTTATCTGACTTCGAGAAGACGGTGATGTCATCCAAATAGATTACCACAAACTGATCTTTATCCCCGAAAAAATCTATACCCATGGCTCGCTGAAATGTG
>CBVK0101314187.1:0-10069 GCA_900067695.1 Picea abies | reverse complement strand
TGGGGGGGGGGGCAACTGAATTATTGCCTCAACCTTGAGAGGATCAACCATGATCCCTGTTGTTGACACTATGAAACCTAACAATCGTCTTGACGTTACATAGAAGCTGCACTTTTTTGGATTCAAGTGAATCCGAAAGTAGCGACAACGTTCGAAGCTAAGTCGGAGGTGTGTGGGATGATCCGTTCTCTTGCGAGATCGAGATGCTAAATCATCTAAATAGGCCTCGACTATAGATCGAGATGCTAAATCATCTAAATAGGCCTCGACTATATGCTTGAGGTCATGGAAAGCAAAAGACATGGCCCGCTAAAAGGTGGCTCCAACATTTTTGAGACCAAAAGGCATCTTACGATACGCGAATGTACCCCATGGACAGATGAATGTCGTTTTGTGTTGGTCTTCGGGTTTGATTTGGATTTGATTATATCCCAAAAAATTGTCCATGAAAGAAAAGGCTTCGCAGCCCGCACATTCATCAATGATCTGGTCGATGAAAGGTGTGGGAAAACTATCTTTGGGACAGGCCTTGTTCAAATCACGGAAGTCGGTACATACACAAATCGTGCCTTGTTTTTTATTGACCGACACGAGGTTTGACACCCATTAGGTCAAATGGATAGGATATATAAAACCGACTTTTAGCAATTTCTCAACCTCAACCTTAATGGCTGCTGCTTTCTCAGGATTAACTGGATGAAGCTTCTGCCGAACAGGCTTGGCATCAGGATACGTTGTGATTTCATGTTCAACTATTTTCGGATCGATACTTGGCATTTCCTCATAAGACCAGGCAAAAACGTCGCATAATTCTTTGAAAAGATATGTATAGAGTTGAATCTCTCCGGGGGAGCAGTCAGCTCTGACGAAAACATTCTCCACGATGCCATGGTTTCGGGAGATATTGATTGGTATGGTTTTAGCGATGGTTTCCATATTACCCTCAGCATAAACTTTGTGGGTAGCTAAGAGATTAATAGGACAAGACCAATCTCCCGTCATAGTCACGGTGAATTCTCCTGCTTCGATTCGGCTTAACTCTGGGAGGAAGTATGATCTATGATGAAGATCTTCCCAGGGTTTGTTCGGACTAGTCATTGCTTCAATTATTGCTTCGTCAGAGGGCAAGACCAAGTCTAACGAATCAGTGCCAACAAGAGAACCCTGAGCCCAAATAGGCTCTAGAAGTGGATCGAACTCTTGTGCAGGAGTTGGATCAGTGTTAGATGAAGTTTGTTGGACTAGAGAGTACACTACGTCTGCTGCGGACAAGGGCATGGACATGCCCAGGTGCCCTGTCCCATCCATCATGGCCGATGGGGAAGGAAGTATCCACAGATCGTCGAAGTAAGTCGTGCGGAACGATGAAACTTGAAAAATCTCAACCTTATGGTGATCGGATATAAACTTGATATCACCTTGCAGGGTCAGGTAATCGAAGGTACCCATCAAAGAGGGTCACAAACCAACCCCTACGTTGACAACACCTGGTTGAGGATTATCAATTATCGGGATCGTGGATGCCCCTAATGCAGGGTCACGTCTGGAGAAAGACAATTTATCAATGGTCACTATCTGACCCTCGTGTGGAAACAACAAGACCCGAAAAACTGTAGCAACCACAACTTGCATGGCATAAGTCCAACTCCTTCCTAATAGAAGGTTATAGTCGAGGGGAGCATCGACTACCTCTACTTCGACACACACAGTCTTCCCTCCTAACTACATGGGGAAAGAAGGAATGATACCATGTGGTCGGAACGAATGACCATCGAAAGCGGTGAGGAGAGTAGGTGACGGAGACAAAACGGGTTGGCCAACGACCTTCCAACACGCCAACAACATAACGCATGTCGAGGTACCCTCATCAACCATCGCGTGGAAGATATTCCTAGTAAAAGTTTTTGTGGGATAAGCCACTACTATCTGAAACACTACGTGATAAGGCAGGCGAGGTTTTAATTCGGTTGTATCCAGCATGATTGTGCCCAAATTACAAATCTCGATAGATCCTAAAGTGGTTAACAAAGCTTTCCTCTAGGAAGGGCAGCTTTGGAGGACCTCCAAAGTGGACATCACACAAGGGGTTTGGGATAAATCTTCTACCACAGAGTAGTTCTGGGTGGCCCTTGCATTTGGGTTATGAGAAGCTCTTTTGAATGTGCCTTTGGGAATGCATGTCATTGTTTCACCCAACGTCTTCTCAGTCTGTAGAGGAAGAGATGGGAGTTCAGCTTCTTTACCCTTCTCAGAAGTGCTTGGTTTATTATAGTCATGTGCTCTAGTTGATATAAAAGGGTCACTCTTCACCATATATACATTCACGGATGCGCAATTGTTAGCAGGTGGAGAGGGTCCTTGGCTGCCCCTTTCCGTGCTTGCAGAGGCTTGTGTTAGATTTTGCCCATGTTGGAATGGATTGGTTAACACAGCAGGTTGTTGCTGTGTCACAAAATTTTGGGCCTCTGCAAGCCGGGGGACAAAGGTGGGTTGGGTGGTCCTTCGCACACAAGTTGCATGGATACCTCGCCTTCTGTTTCTCAGTATTGTCCCCGCTAGCATTATCAGTGGGTTTCTTATCCCCCTTACTCTTCTTTTGTTGTTTTTTCTTTCCTTCAGGCTGCTGGGTGGCCTTTGGATTAGTCGATTGCACTGTGTGTACATCCGACATTTTGGTAGGGGGAGCAACCAAAGCAGTAGTTTGGCTGGCCACTATGTGTTGTATAGACAATTGTTGCAACTAAGTCTTTACTTGCTCAACGGACTTAGTTTGTGCTGAACCGAAAATACCATCGGCATGTGGTCTAGCTCTCTGTCTGGTTTTATCAAGTATTGAGTGTGGTGCATCTGGAAAGATCTCGTATAATAAACTAGACTGAGAATAGATTAGCTCAATTTGTTGAGCTCTCATGATGGCGTCTTCTTCGGAAAATACTCCCGACATCGCGACGTCCTTGGACAAATGTGGGACCAAAGACTTAAGAAACCACTCGAGCATGAATGCTGGTGGGATTGGTACCTTAATTAAACTCTTTCTGTGTCTCCATTCTCGAATGTGATGAGAGATATGGTCCGCTTTAGTTTGTGAGAAATTGGCCAACAATTTTGTGCTGGCGTCGTATCTCATAGGTAACTGGAAATGATTTAGGAAATCCATCGCTAGTTCACCAAAGGAAGAGTATCTTGAGCAGTCGAGCTCAATGTACCATTTCACGCCACTCCCAATGAGAGTACATTGAAACAATCACAACTGTACAGAATCGTCTTTCAACGAGTTAGATGAGCATCAAAGATGGAAGGTAGTCACATGATCTCCTGCATCTTCATTAGGCTTGGCTTCGAACTTTGGGATGTTCGAAGGCAACTTCGTCGGCATAGGAGGCCAATGCGGATCATGACAGATATGGTCATTCAACAACCTTGTCAAGTCTGGCAAATGCAAGGTTGCCAAGAAAGCTAGTTTGGGTTGTTGGTGATAACCTGGGAAAAAGGGGCCTGGAGTTTGACTGGCACCAAGTTGTCAGGAAAAGTTCGGCTGCTGGCTCGGATTCTGGTAGAAACCATGGCCATGGCCAGCATATGGATTTTGCGTGTGAGGAGACATCATTGGTGGATTTCTGAAATAGGACATAGATGGTTGGGAATGCATTACATTCTAAGGACTTTGGGAAGGATTGCTCCATGTCGGTCCTGTGGGGATAGGCATAGTGCTTTGTCCAGGGTTCCATTGATTATGAAAAGAATTAACCCCAAGCGGCATTCCTGACGAGGGAACTGATCCCTGCCAAGAATTCCAAGGCCCTGTTGCGGAAGAAGTTCCTAGGTGTGCCCCCTGTGCAGGAATAGTACCCTTCATAGGAATAGGTTGTCCAAAACCGGGGTTTCCCCCAGTTGGGAAAGTAAATGACGAGAAGGCGTTGTTACCAAACGCACTGAACAAAGAAAACGGTGTCGAACCTACCAACATATTATGCGAAAGTGGTCCTTGACTCCCCGCTCCAAGTAAACTATGGTGTGCAGGTTGCCCGGCGGTTTGCTGATGCGAGCCACCGAGTGAAGGGGACGAAGGAGGTATATGACCTCCTCCATAAGCGAAAGTGTTAAAAGGAGCAGGAGTGCCCCCCATGTGTCCTTGCAGAGGAGCGTTAGAGCTCCCTGGCCCCAGACCTAAAGTCTGTAAAGTGGAGTAGGAAAGTACAGGACTTGTACCTGAACTAGGCATCCCGTATGAGAACGGAGGGCCTGTCGCACTTGGTGTGAAAGGAGTTGTGGCCGCCACCAAAGATGGGATCGGACCACTGTGCGATGTAGAGGCGGTCGAGACCATGGTGGCTCGAACCGGTGACGGTGGGTTAGGAGGTGGAAAATCTCTTGTGGTGACAAACGTAGTGGGAATTAAAGAATTCCCAGAAGGAGTAACATCATTTGTTTTCATTGTTGCGTGCAACACTGTCTGGTATACGTAAGGATGAATCGGTACGATGATGGGTGCTGAAAGATCAACGGTGGAGGTTTCAACCAGACCAAAATCTTGCACTCCAAGGTCTAAAACGGTCGATTCCTATGGATGTTGGTTAGGCACAATTTCTTGTGACCCGGTCGCTTCAAAAGACCCTTGTTGGTCTAGCTTTCACCTTAGTGGTGGTGGGGGTGGCTCCAATGTAACCGGGGGCAGGCCAAGAAGCCTTCGTGACCGGTGGAGCTCTTGATCATCCACTGTGTGAGAAGCTCAAAGATGCACTAGGGTAGTCTAATCGTTCAAAAACAACACTCACTAAAAAAATCCCTAGAAGATAAGACTGACAAACACTAAATTAATTGGAAGAACAGTTACAACAACCAACACTAGAGCAACTTACCGGTGCAAGTGCAACTTGAAAATGGAAGCACCCTCTGGGTATACTTTGCAAAGCATGGCCCGATGTCTATCCTAGGTACCGCAGTATACCCCCGCAGTCACCTGTGTATGTCCCTAAAAAAGATAGGCAGCTAGGTTGCCCGCGCGTGAATAGTCACCAAGCGGGTACAGTCGAAAGTCGGGTAGACCACAATGAGCAAGGTATCGAGCCCGAAACCTGTCAAGGGTATCAAAATCAAGTGGTTCGGAAGACAACATAGGACCTCAAACAGATTCGAGACCCACAAAGCCCCGTGGAAAATGCAATCGACAGAATCCCAAAACAAGCCCTCTATATGTGTTCTTCACTACGATTGGTCCAACTTTGGAGGGGTTATCTCCACTACCTTTCCGCACGCGACCTTGTGTTTATCCCCTGTGTTAGAGGGGGGTCTCAGATAACTTTCACGATACTGGACTTGGACACTCCCTAACTCAGACTCCAATGTTTGATTTTAATGGCCTTGAAGAGTTTCCTCTCCAACCTAATCCAAGGCCCTAATCCTGAACTAGTTGGTTAACCCTACAAACATAAAAGTCTAATAAATTTTAGATTCAACATTAATTTTATGGCTTGTCTTATGTCAAGGGGTATGAAAGTGAAATTGATGATGTCTTGAAAGACGAAAGTAAAAAATGAACAGAAAGTTGGAAACAAAAATTTCACTTAATGCAAATTTTCAACAACTTTTCAAAAAAACAAATTTATTTTATTTTTATTTTTCTAAGATCTTTTGAATCAGCAAACTTAAAGAAGGATTTCACTCGACTACGAGCTACTTACGATCTAAGTAAACTATCAAGAACTTAAGAAAACAAAGATTTTCCCCTGACTACTAATGCAAAATCACACTTTTCAACCACACAAGAAAATGAAAGAGATTTTTTTATTTTATTTAAATGCTGATAAAGGAAAAAGGAAAAATACCAACAAGTAAAAAACCAAGAAAAACAATTCTGACCTAATCGCAGATCGCAAAGAATCACTTCAACAAATCACACACTAGCAACTTAAAAAATGACTCTCACACTTGTCTAAAAACCCTAAAGAAATTTTTTTAATGACAACTTTTAAATGAAAAAAGCAAGCTAAGGCTAAGATCAACCCTAAGCTACTGACTGCTAGGATAGAGATTCAAAAACCTGAGAGGTCTAACTCTTGTAAAGGGAAAGGATGATTGCCTTATCCTCAACAAAAACTATCCTACACAAGCACACTACTGACAATCCAACAACAAGCGTGTGCATGCGAGCTGTGTAGAGCCAGAGGGTGTGTACATGCATGCTGGCCTTATACAGGCCGCATGTATCTCTAAAACTCTGAAACAACTAAAAACAAACAATCCAAACCAGGAAGAGACCACTCATATTGAGAACCAGGATCCCTTGAAGGCTTAGACACTCTCTTTAATAGAAAAAAACAAACAATGTAAGGAAAATAAATCGTAAAACAAACCAATCTGAGACAAGACTGCAAACAACCAAGACTTAGAAAGAATTCCAGAAAACTCCTGAGAATCATTGATTCTGACAGAGAAGAGGATGACTGCCTCTAAAATTTTCTGGAATCTACACGCTACTGCTACTTCTTCAGCTAGCGTTTACATGCGGGCTGTAAGAGAGTAGGGCGTGGGTACACGCGTGCAGACCTTATGCAGGCCACGTGTACCTCTGTGGGTCTCGAAAAAACACAGTCAAGCAAATAATAGAGACAACTGGTATGGAAAATCAGACTCTCTGCTAGCTCAGACTTTGCAGAAACTTCAAAAAAACAAGCAAGAAAACCGGTCTTTTAAAACTACCCAAAAACAAATAAAATTCCCAGGAACCCTAGAGAATTCCCCAGTATGGTCGCCAATTCTGTTGTGGTGGGAAATCCCCCTATGGACTAGAAAATAGGGTTATAGTATGCATGCAGATATGATGAAAAGAAAACTACTTTCTACTTTCGTCCCAGACTTAATCCCCATTTCTTTTCAGCAAATACATGGTTAGACCAACATACCTTGTTTCGGATGGTCGATGTCGATCCTTCTTTTCGCTTGATCGCTTGTTGGCAGCTCTCCTCCCTAGGTTGACCTACATACAAAACAAGCAACAAACTACAGATGCATTTTACCTACAGACTAATGGGTTAGAGATTCAAAGATATATTTTACTGAACTATGAAGAACTCATATAGTGGGACGAGAAAAGCATTTCTTTATTATTAACTTTAATGAATCAACTTACAATGTCGAGACCGGCCACTGCTCTGCGAATCCTGATCCTGGGCTCCTCTTCAAATGTCCTCCAAATTCTTTGCTTTGTATCTCTTCTTGCACAAGGATGGCTAAAGGGTTGGGACAATGGGAATATGCAATTGGGTAGAGTTTCTTTACTCTTATTCTCCTCTTCCAAATGGGACCCCTAACCTTTCTTTTATAGGCTAGAAGAAGCTAGGTATTTGGACGAACCCTCGGCCATGCATGGTCGGGAGTTTCAGTTAACTCACCCAAAGCTGTGTGTTCCGTCGACAACTTTCCTTTTTTCGTGCTTTTGTATGTCCACGCGGGCTGTTTTAGGTCAGCTAGCGTGTACACGCGTGTAGTAATGGAGCAGGGCACGTGGGCCTTTATAAAAGAGGTTTTTTAAAGAGTTGTTCAACAGTGCTTTGGCAAAGAAGGGATCTGAGATGGCCTGATGCCAGGTAAGCATGTATGGTGCAAATTAGGGTTATAACATTGTATTACTGGATCAACCTCTACATGAAGGTCAATTGCTCTCATAACACCAATGGAGGTGTCCTCAAAACTTCCCCTGGCTCCGGAGTCCCCATGCGTAGATGCGTGCTCAACTGTATCAAATATCCTCGTGGAGGGTAGCTCTTGTGCCTCCAGATCATAACCCTCCGTACTCATCAGTGACTCTTGGTACTCCTCCTTCTCATCCATCAACTGGCACTCCTCCGCTAGACCACCAACATCCTCGAGGACTCTCCGCTTCCCTACTATGTGGTGTGACTCCTGACCACAGTCATGTTGAGGTGCCACCTCACATCTCTCCCTTCTAGTGCTATCACTAGAATCCTCAACAATACTCTTTGTAGAAGATAATGTGTTGAACTACTCACTATCTACTGTGCCACTGAGTCCTCTTGTATGCCACTAGACCTCATCACTAGACCTAGATGCTATCTCCCTCTGAATCACACTGTAACCTGTATGAGCAGTTGTATCCTCCTGTGCACTCACCCTGCTACTATCATCTGCACCTGGATCCCATATAGATGTGTCCAGACACGTGCTATGGTCATCCTGACCAATAAAGAGTGCATCCTCATCCATGCAAGCCGATCCTGGAAGTAATTTCCCTATCAACCTATCAGTCTCCACCATCTGCTCAACTAATGGAGTCTCCAAAAGCTGTGACTCAATCTCCTCATGTTGATTTGTATGTGTAAGGTCAATTGTCTGCACGTCCTGTATCTCCTCCTGGATCCATGGATCTACATGTCCATGGTGTGCATCCCTCACGTACCGCTCCTCTATGCTACTGCTATCCTCATATGATGTGGCTATCATAGATGTCTGGAAATATGACATATGTGTCATGGTCACCATAGGAAGCTGGTCATCTACAAGTGATAACATGTGTGAGTCCTCACTAGTGTCACCACTATGCTAAGGTGTAAGGTCATCCACAATATGTGATATGACTGTTGAAGCATAAGTGCTATCATCCTGTCCATCCCACTTCTCCTCCAATGTGAAAGGGTCACTATCATCCTCAAGCATTCAAGAATCACTAGGCTTTGTGCAAGAGTCACTATCACTAGCCTCTGTGCAAGAGTCACTATTATCATTAGACTGCTCTAGGTAAGCATCTACTGATCCATCCTCACATGCCTCATCATCACTGTCATAGTGTACCACAACAATATGCTTCTTACCCTTACCTCTACACCTATGATCTGGTTCCCAAGGCACCTTGCAACTGTAGCAAAGTTGTGTGCTCCTACTGGGTATGGGGTTTCTCTGTTCTTCCTTCCATCCATTAGATATTCCCTTTTGCAGTTTTCTGATATGTTCTCCATTCTATTTTATGCTGGCCATCAAATCTGCTAAGTCCATTTCCCATCTAACTTCTCTGGCTCCCTTTTCCTCTACTACGCCAATCCAATGTGTAACCTTATCTTTGCTCCAACTAGGATTTTTATAGGATACAAAATGATGGAATGTTATTAGACCTTTGAGATTTTCATTGAGGGTTTGATATTCCCTCTCACAATCAACAATCCTTCCTGTAAAATCCCACACATCCATCTCTCCTTATGGAAGACCCTCACGCTGGCAAGAGTTTAAGCTATGATACTACTGTAATGTTCCCAAGCCAAGATGCCAGGAACATCACGGTTTTGGGTGTTTTTTTAAACTTTTCTGGTTGTGATATTTCGTCAAACACTTTGTTGATTTACTTGTTATATGTGTTTACTTGCAGGTTGACCTCTTGATTTCGGCCTTAGGGTTTATGTTGAAGATTTATATGTGTGTTGCAACAATAAACAAGAAGATACCGTAATGGAACATACCTCAACCATATGCAAGATCAACAAGATGATAGACAAGCCAAAACTCTTAAGATCTGATTTTATTCATAATAATAGAACCTGCTACAATGAAGATGTCGATCTGGAATGATCATCAGATGGCTCCTAGATAGAAGATAGGAGCTGCTACAAAATTCCCCAAAAGACAACTACAATAAGCCTCCAAAGGCTGGATATACCATGAATACCAATACAAGCAAGATTAAGCCTCCAAAGGCTGGATATACCATGAATACCAATACAAGCAAGATTTGGGCCGTATGAAGTGTCAACCCTCAAGCTGGAAGATGCCACGCCCTGCTGGAACCCTGAATAGCCTCAACAATTCGACCTTGCTGCCAAAGATGTCCAAATGCTCCAATGAAGATGCCAAACAGTAGATCGGATAACTGCAAGAATAACCCAGGTGCTCAAATCTCCAAGACCTCTCTCAAAATCATGGATCTAGCCTCCCTCCAAGAAATGGTGCACTCCCCTGGAACCCTAGATAATTCAACCCTCCTCCTAGAGATCACCAACAACTCCACCAATCCACTAGAATGATAGATCGGGGCATGACAATGAAAACGTGAGATCGGAAGAGC
>CBVK0101314185.1:5649-17787 GCA_900067695.1 Picea abies | reverse complement strand
GAAAATGTTTCCTATGGGGTGTGGCATGAAATGAAGCCCCTAAATCTACTACCCAAAACTCATAAATATTATATATATAAAGAATCAAATCATCTTGTAACACATCACCTGTTACATTTGCTTCCCGATTTTTCTCATGTTGTCCATCTCTTTGTTTCTTTGGATCCCTGTAGTCTTTCTTCAGATGTCCTTTCTTCCCACAATTCCAGTAATCTATCTTTCCCATTCTGTATTTGGATCTTCCCTTCCTAGAATTCTTGTTGTTCCTTGATCCCTTTCCTCTATCCTTTTGTCTTCCTCTTTTCTCCATGTTTAATGCATTACCTGATGCCTCACTTGTGATTTTCCCTCACATTTTCTCACTAAGGATAACACCAACAAAATCATCAAATTTTAAAGTGTTTTAAATAGAGATAGAGTTACTTACAACCATGACCAAGATGTTTCATCTTTCTGGCAATGAACATAAGATTAAAAGATCTCTGACCTCATCATCGAAGTCCACTTTTACAGAACTTAGCTGATTAGTAACTGTATTAAATTCATTTAAGTGATTTGCAACAGACCCACCTTCTGACATCTTCATATTAAATAATATCTTCATTAGAAATACCTTATTACACATCGAGAATTTTTCATACAGTTTATCTAATGCATTCATTAGCTCCTTTGCTGTATTTTCTTTCGAAATATTGAAAGCCACTGATGCTGCCAGGCTCAACTGTATCGTTCCTAGTGCCTTTATTTCAAGAACCTCCCATTCTTCGTCCTTCATGGCTGTCAACTTATTTTCTATTCCTCCCAATGGTAGGAATAGATCCTTCTGATATAAATAATATTCCATCTACATCTTCCATAACTGGTAGTTTTGGCCATTAAATTTCTCAACCCTAAACTTTCCATATTTTTCCATTGATCCCACTCGAACCAGGAACCCTCTTTTCCTGCGAGTTACCTTTCACCATGATACCAATTGTTAGAAAAACATGATCACAGAATAATAAAATAAAACAAATGCAGAAATAAAACACAAAAGATACACAATATAATAGAGACACAGATATATGTGGTTCACCTAGTGTGGGCTACGTCCACCAGAGAAATTTCCAGGTCCTTCCTTTTTAGTATCCAAAAAAATGAAGGGATACAACCTAAAACACACCCATTGTAACTTCCTCTTATTTCTCTCATAGTATCCTCTCTCATATTACAATATTCACAATGATACATAGTTGCAATACAATTCCCTCATAAAAAAGGTTTTCCTTCTAGGAAAAAAAATCTTAACATAACTTCTATCGTAAAATCTGTGACCTTATATTGAACGATCCATATTTACTATGAAATTAAAATATACATTTACAAGGCAATTTTTCCTTCGGGGGATTCACCCCCAAACCCCCTCCAAGGGTCCTCTTTCCATTGGACCCCCCAGCCAGGGGGATGAGTCCCCTAGACCCCGCATGGGGGCAATCCCCCCTGCACCCCCCCCGCGTGGAGGGATGCACATGCTTCATGGGGTATAAGATGACTGAAAACAAAGACCTTTGAATAAGTAACATAATCAGGCTCCATAACCAACAACAATTCACCAACGCACGTGATCCACCCACTCTATCTCCACCTCTTTTTCATATTTATCCTACGATGTTGGATTTCATCACCAACTAGTGCATTCACTGTGAAAAGGTTTGTTTGTTTGGTTTGATTCCTAGATTTTTTAGTGTTTTTTGTTTGTTTTCCCTAGAAATCCCCTAGGGTTGAGACCATGTCTATGGCGTCAATTCCTAGAAATACCAACGAAGGAACCCCTTTTCCTGGGATATTGTTTGTTTCTCCTTCTGTGGGACACATTGGTCCTCCTTATATCACTACTTTGACTCTCCCTGGACTCACTATTGGGTTACCAGTTTGGTTTTTTTCCACTCTGGTGAATGTAAATTATCCTAGTGCTTCATCTGTAAGTACTCCACCCCAGGACTATCAACCTCATATTGATCCTATGACTTCTTCTCCTGTAAGATATTCTTCCCGTTCTTCCTCTTTTCCTAGTGAAATATCTGTAGATAGTAACCAGAAGGATAAGAAGAAGAAGAAAAGGAATATTAAGAAGAAGAAAAATAAGCTATGGGAAAAACTTCCAACCACTATAGGAAATTTTGGAAGTAATCAACCAACTACTTTTCATCATGCTGGGAGTGTTGATAATGTCGAAAAGTCTACTAGGACACATCACAAGCCCAAATTCCCTTGCAATATTTGTAAGGGTAACCACCTTATTAAGGATTTCCCTGGTATTCCAAAGGTTGTAAAAGTGTGGTCTCAAGGTTCTCAACTTGCGTCATCAACTGTTGCAAGTCATGTTGGTGACCAACCATCAACTAGTGATAATCAAGTTGCTAGTAAGAAGGGTAAAGTCAAATTTCCTTTCTTGTTATGTAAGGAGATGCACCATAGTTACCTCTACCCTCATATGGATGAGGCTTCATATCCGTTGGAAAATATTTTTGATGTCCAACAACAATTTCCATCTCCCAACCCACCATTGGTTGATGAAATGGTCAATCTCATTCCATCATCAGTAAATTTGGTTGATAATATGGTCAATCTGGTTCCATCATCAGTTGAGTCAGTCGATCAAGTGATCGATTCAATTTCACCTTAGATCGATCCCACTCTCCACTTGGAGAGTGAAGTTAAAGTGGTTAATCCAATACTATCCTTGGTCAATCCCACTGCTCCTAGGAAGAATGAAGATTTCGCTCAGGTATTTCTTGTTTCTACAAATTCTTCTGGAAAAGGGGGCACTTCACTCGTCCCAATGGAACCCCCTCCGAGTAATGAGGTCATTCTTTTCAATTGGGGTGCACTATCAGAACCTCGTCTCCCTTCCTATATACCTTTCCAAATCACTTTTCAGTTTTTTGGTAGGGACATTCCTCAGACTATTGTCGATGAAGGTGCATCAATTAGTATCTTATCCTCTATTGCTTGGGAATCTTTCAGTTCTCCTCAGCTTACACCGGTGACTCATAATTTGTTGGTTTTCAACATAAGGGCTAGTCAACCTTTAGGGATCCTTCCTTAGTTTCTTATTACTTTAGGAGGGAAAACTATCTATATTGATGTGATGGTAGTCCATGACCCTTTGAATTTTAATTTTCTCCTCGGGAAACACCATGTTTATGTTATGAAGGCTCTTGTCTCCATAGTATTTCGAATGATTTTTTTCCCTCAAAATGGAAACATAATGACCATAGGAAAAATTTCATTCATTGGCCCTCATACGATGGTCAACCATTCAAATTCCCTAAACAGTCCTTATATGAAAGCAATATCCACCCCACCGCAGGTCAATTATGTGGAAACCTATCCCATGCATTCAACTTTGAATGAGAAGGAATCTCTCCCTTCTTCTGATTTACATTTGATAGTTGACATGGTTATCTCTTTGATAGGGATATTAGAGCCTAATATCCCTACCCCTATCCCAACCCTTGCATGTATTCCTTCCAGAGTGTAATTTTTCCATGTGGAGAAGATCTCTTAGAAGCCATGATTGAGGCTTGTCCCTTGACATGTATTCCTTCCAGAGAATTGTCCTCTTGGAAGCCATGATAAAATAGAGGTCTTTGAGCATGTTTTATTTGTTGATTTCAACCTCATTAAAAAATAAAACCAGGTTCAAGAAGAGTTCTCGTTTCTCTTTCAAGATCATTATAAAATGAAATAGAGGGCCTCAAGAATAATTTCTAGTTTCAATCTTGTGTAAAAATGAAACCTACCTTGCGAGCATATTTTTCTTCTCTATGACAAGTTCGTTAAAAAATGAAACAGAGGTATGGGAATCAAACCTATAGTTTATGAGAAAATTTATTTTCTTGTGTCAAGTTCGTTAAAAAATGAAACAACCGCCTCTCTCGTTGAGTCGAGTCTTTTGCGAGATCTCATAAATATTGAATCGATTCTTTTTTCAGATCTCGTAAATGTTGAGTCGAGTCTTTCACTAGATCTTGTAAAATAACCTTCATTTAATCCTCCTATGTCAGTTTATCCTCTTTCTTCCCCTAGTGAACATTTTCCTATTATTAACCAAGAGTCCATTGGATATAAAACTTGGCATTAGGAGAAGAGTTGGTGGATGAAACTAAGCTTGGGGGGACAAATTCTCCAATGTTTAGAGATCATGTTGGAGCAAATCCACTAGCTTCAATCATGCAAGTGGGGGAAAAGTGTCAACTATCCATGGGTCCTGTTCAAAACCTTTGGACATTATGTTGGGAAATTCTGAGCTCGGTCTTTGTTCTTTCTCATGATTGTTAATACATGAGAATAGGTTACCAAGTACACTTTTATCTCTTTTTTGGACTCGTAAAATCTATACAAAAAAGGAACTCTTTGGAGTCTTATTTAATCTCTTTTCAAACTCCTTAAACATGAAAATATTTTCGAGTGAGCTTGCTTGCTTTCACACTTATTAAAATGTTTGAAAGGGCATCTTTCAAGTGGTATTTTATCTCTTTTTTGGCCTCGCAAGACTAATTACGAAAAAGGAATACTCTAGTCAAGAATGATTAGAAGAGTTATCCCATGTATTGGTTTACACTCTTTGTGAGATCAAGAGACTAAATTTACGAAAAAATCATCCATGGAGTCATCTTCAAGTTCTTTTCAAACTCTCTAAACGTTAAAAATCACCTATTTTACCTTTTTTGGGCTTGTAAAACTACGCATCGAAGGGCATATGTGAGTCCAATCTCCAGGAACCATATAGGACTAAACCCCTCCTTCCTCAAGTTTGTTAAACATATGTCGAGGGACTCATTCAAAGGATGATCTATACAGAGCATTTTTTATCCTCCTCAATACCGTTAAAAATAAAGAGCTACTCATCTATTTGGATGGGGGGGAAATTGAAAGAAGTGGGTCAAGTTTTTTGGAATCCATTATGGCAGTTATTGTTGCCCTTGAACATGGCACCTATTTGTGTCTCGTGTTATAGTTGGGTAATTTTATTGTCTCTAAGTCATACCAATTTTATGTGTCATCATATTTTTTCCTTCCAGTCGACGAGTGCTCTTATTTTCCATCACATTATTTTATTGGTAATCGTTGAGTCAAATTATGCCAAGTCACTTGTCGTGACCCATCATGTTCAAGTGAAGTTTCACTTCAAAGAATCCATCTACAGTATTACTAATTTATGTTTACTGTGTAAGTCCATACTCATTCAATCCACCATCTCACATAACTTTACTATTCCAGTTTCATGTCAATGATGGGGGACACATTATGTACCTCCTTCAACACATTTGTTCCTTTTGAATTCAACACATTATCTGTGAATTAGAGTTAGAAACCAATTAGTACCTTGGGAACTACATCCCTCAATGGCATGACTTCTCGCTTTCAAAAGTAGGTTTACATCATTGAACTCTGATCAGATGATTCCACAAATGTTTTACCTCAGCTCATTTATTCAGATCCATTGGAATGTACTAAGTTACCTTAGGATTCATTTTCATCATTGGTGATTTCCCTCGCACTTCTTAATGGTTTACTTGAATGATCAGTAATCAAGTGGTTTCTACCATGTTCGACATCAAATCATCTATTCACATGACTAGATTCATAGCCCATCAGGATCAGGACAAATACAATTGGTTGGGCACTCACTTTGTTATGTTATTTTCCCAGGCTGCAATGGAGATCATTTGAGCATGTAAAATATTTCAGTATGATCACCATGCTCGAAATCTTACTAATATATACACTGTCACATAAATCCACATTGTATTTATCCATGGATATGTTTTGTAATCTTGTAGCTCCACTGTGTATTTTTCATGGCTACGATCATTTCATTTCATGGAGGTATGGAACCACATTGTATCTCTGGTGGCCATATCCTTAGTTAGTATTCTCATGGATACATAGTGTATTGGTTGATGGTTGTTCTTTGAGTCATCTCATATTTTGAGCATAGGTATGCTTGCCTAGGAAATGGAACATATTTTTATACTGACTGATTATTGTTTACAACTTCTTCTATGCTCTCCTACTCCAACACCCTTGCATTAAATAATTTTTAAAGTGTTTTGGCCATCTGTTTCTCTTTTGACCTCATACTTTAGGGTTCATCTACTACACACCAAAATGTTACACTTGATTTTCACACCCTAAGTGTTGCAAGTGTCACAAAGTGACATATGCACCTTGTTAAGTGTCACATACACTATCACAAGTGTCGTATGCACCTTACCAAGTGTCAAATTCACTTTGTTGAGTGTCTCATACCCTTGACATGATGAAAGAACATTTTTCACAATCCCTAGTTAGTGTGGAGAAGAAATAGATCATATGGAGGTCAAAATACTATGTGCACATGAATTATTCATTATTATTCATAAAAGGGAAATTAGTTTAGTATGATAATCCACCTCAAATTTAGTTTCCTAATCTGAAGGAGAAGTTGATAATCTCATGGAAGGTTGAGATATTTTCTCAAACCAAAATCCTAATTTGGTGGATCCTGAGAGATATTTCCTCAAAATCCTTGAGAGATATTTTCTCCTTAAAATCCTTGAGAGATATTTTCTCCCTAAAATTCTTGGAGATCCCAATTTAGTGGATCTGGTGAGTGATCTTCTCCATGGTGGTTAAGCCTCCAAATCCTATATAATGAGGGCCTTCCATGGTGAAGGGAGGAATATTTGAGGTATCAAACCTTTGATCCTGTGGAAATAATTCAACATTTTTATTTCAATATTCATGCAAGGGGTTGTACAAAGAGATCTTGGAGAGGATACTATTGCATAAATCATGGTCTGTAATTATCTCTTTTTGGATTTCCAATTAATATCTAATTGGTGTATTTCCTTCAAGTTTATGTCTTGTTACATTTGCTTTTCTTCTGTCACTATAATATTCATATATAAACTTGTATTATATAATCTTGTGGAGTAGGAGATAGTTTTCCTTTGATTTCCATTAGAGATCTCAATTTGCACCAAGGATATTGGAGATCAAGCCTAGGTATTGGAAGAAGTGAGGACAACCGTTGAAACAGGTTCATCATATCCTTTCTCTCCTTCTGATTCTGATTGGTTAAGATAATTTTAAAGGGATGTTAGTGTCCACTTGTACATTTTTTGACTTGGTATAGGGGTCTAGTAATCCAAGGTAAGTTTCATCTGTCCACAGGAGAAACATTATGTAAAACACAACAAATTTAGTGTCAACTTCATGGTCTTCTTATACATGTCCCATCATTTTCAAAAGTGTCTCCTTATCTTTAGCCCTATCATCTTCTTCTACCTCTCTTATCAAGTTTTCCTTGATTATATTTTCAGGATGTTGATTCACTACCTTGGTCTGATTAAAATCAAGAGAAACAACCCCATCTCTGCATGAAACCATTTTCATGGTCATACCTTTCAGAAACTTTGGTCCATTGGTTATATGACATGAGCATATATTTTGTGCTAGGAGTTCATTCTGCACTAGGATGGATGTATTTTCTTCTTTTTGTTGTTTCCTCTCCCAAAATTTTGTAGTTTCTATTACACCTCAAAATTACTCACTTCAATGGTGTCGCAAGTGTAGTCATTACAAGTGTTGTAAGTGTCTCATATTGTCCACAAGTGTTTCATCTTGACTACAAGTGTTGCAAGTTGTGCATCTAATGACATCATAATGCCATCTTTCACATGTTGTGCATCTAATGACATCACAAAGACACTTAAGACACCTCAAAGGTTAGTTTGGAAGAAGAGAAATCACTTGACATGAAGTACAAACCTTTTGCCATGGAAAAAAAACTCAAAAACTGAATTTTGGAGAGGAGCGCTCCCCTACCCACTGTCAGGGAGTGATGGAACTCCCTGAGCCTCTTTGGTAGAGTTCTTGAGCACCCTGTGGACCCTTTTGGGGGAGCACTACCTTTTTTTTTAGCAAATTCTGGGTTTGTTGAGGCAAATAAGGGAAGAATCCCTCAATTCTTGAAGGTAGTTGGATTCGAATAGATGGTCAAGGCATGATCTTAGGGGAGATCCTCAACTGAAGGGGATGAATCCTCAACTTATCCCAAATATCTCTCAAGTGGTTGGACCTCTCCAAGGTTATATAAGGAGCCCTTCTCATGGTGAAAGGGAGAAAGAAACTAGAGATTGATACCAAACTTATGATCCTATAAGTGGTATTGATAGAAAACAATGGAGATTGGGAATTACATCAAACTTATGATCTCATGAGGGAGATGCCATCAAATAAATTAGTGGAGATCATTTGAGCAAAGGGATTGGACAAGGAGAACTAGAAGAAGCTGCTACACCTTCATTCAAAGGATTGTAAGTACTTTTACTTGTTCTCATTAAAACAATCAATGCTTGGCCTGTTTCTTTCAAACTTATGCTTGTTACATATGATTTTGTCCATAGTAGGTTGATCTATGATTGAGCTAATCTCAGTAGAGTAGGAAGATTGTATCTTTGTTTGTCCTATAGGACCTATTAGGGAGCTCAGCCAGGACTTTGCAAGGACAAACGTTGCTAATAAGGTACATATATTTCTCCTTCTCTTTCATTTATTAGATTAGTTAGATCTAAAAGGAAGTCAGTGTCCATGTTAATAACTTTTCTATCTTGGCCTTAGGAGTCTAGAGACCATGAGGGAATCCACTTGTCTACAAGGGATTCACCTTTAACAAAAATTGGCGACTCCGCTGGGGAGGAGCTCTGATTTTTGTTTCCTTCCCAGATATTGTTTTGACCCTTTTCCCACTGATTTGACCTTCTCCATGAATGTCTCTGATCCTTAGGTTTGATTGTTGGCTCTTGGATTTATCTTAAACATGGAATTTTGCATTCTTCCTGAGTTTGTTTTTGAGTTTCTGGGCATTTCTCTGAGCTTTTGTAGCAGATCGCTCCCCTACATTTATCACCAAAGCATTGGCACTCCCTTGTAGCCTTCCACAGAGTGTTGGAGTGCTCTATGTCCCCTTTTGGGGGAGTGCTACCCCCTTTTTTCTGCAAAAATATTATTGGGAGTGGTTTTTTCTCGGTCTTTTTTCTATTTCATCTGCTCAGGGTTTATGCTATCTTAGTGTGTCATTTTTTATCCTCCAATTATTTGATTTCTTAGGATTAATCATCTCTTTTTTGGATTTTTGACACTTTCCCTTACCTTGCAATAACTCTTTGTCCTTGGTGATTTAGAGTCAATTTGTCATTTTCTTCTCATTTATCCAATTGAGTGAAAAATTTGTAAGGCGATTCAAAGGTCTTTTCTAGCTTTCCTTCTAATCTTTGATGTCTTTTCTCCAAGCATTTCCTCTTGTCTGGATTCAGTATTCTCTTTCTTGTTTTGATCACAACAAGGGTGTCTTTTTGTTTAAGTGAAGTTTGCTTCCAGATTGCTTAAATGTCACAAATCTTGAAGTCCGATTAGCATAGGAAGCTTTACATCTACTGGTTATCAATCACATACAAACATTTTAGCATTGCATTGGATTCCTTATTGAGGAATATTGCATAAGGTCATTTCATCTTAGTGTTTGACAGTGAAAGGAAAATCCTTCTCCTTCCCTTAATTAGACATCCATTGAAAGAAAAGATTGCTTATCATTTCTTATGCATGTTTTGGGAACTGAGTCATAATATCATCAGACTTCACTCTCATACACCTCTGAGTAAAAAGAAACCACTAAAATCAACGATTAACTAAAATTTATCAGAATTTTTACATCTTTATTAGCAAACCTACATTATTTTAAGGTGTAGGGCTTTGGAATAGGTTGAAAGGATAACTTTCCAAAGCTATCAACCAAAATTAACATCTTGCGATAGGGAGAGAAAATCCAATTGTCGTATAGGCTTTCTAGGATCCCCCTCTCACACAGGGGTTATGCATGAGATCACATTCGGGTGAGTTACAGAGATTATCCCTCCATGGTTCAACTGTTTGTAGTGGTCATATCGTATATTGGGGGTCACTTGAGGGTATACTCATGATTATGTGTGGGAGCCTCTCGAGTTTATTTTGGACTTGTTATCTTTCCCATACATTCAGATCAAACTGTCAACTATACCCACCCAGGGGTTGACTGCGAATTGGTGATCTTAGTAGCCATAATCTTTAGGGTCTTACACAAGGTGACAGTGAAGGGAAGTCTCACTGTACCTGGAACAGACGTTGGTCAAAATCACTCGGGCTCCTTGGAGGGTAAATCCACAATTACTACGTGGAATCTTGCACCAAGGCGTAAGTCCGTTAAGAAAGTCGCCACCATAACTGATCCACCCATTCTATCCTTGTCTCTTCCTATTTTGATCTCATGACGTTGGATTTCATCACCAACTACTGGTTTCATTGTGGGAAGGTTTTGCTTGATTGTTTGCTTCTCAAATTCCTAGCATGTGTTGGTTGTGTTACTTAGTGTACCTTAGGTCAAGTCAGTGTTAATGGCATAAAATCCTGAGAGTTCCAATGGAGGAACCCCTTCTCTTGGGGAACCTTATACCTTTCCTTCTTTTGGAAACTTTGGTCCTCTGTACATTGCCACATTGAGTCTTCCGAGACTCACCATCGGATTACTAGTTTGGTTGTTCCCCACTTTGGTGATCTTGAATCCTCCCAATGTTTCAAATGCACATAATACTTTAGATGTTAGTACACCACCCACACATCAACCTCACGTCGATATTTTTCCTTCTTCACCCATTAAGTCTCCTTCCCTTTCTCCTTATTCGTCTAGTGAAATCTCTAAAGCAAGTAGCCAGGTTGATCAGAAGAAGAAGAAAAGGAAAGAGAAGAAGAAGAAGAGCCCAAAAAGGACCAAGGCCCCAACAACATCAGATGTTGGATCCAAGAAACTAGTTACTGTTAATAGTACTGGGAGTGTTGATGAGGTCAACAAGATTAAAATAAAGAATCCAAAACACAAATTCCCTTGCAATCTTTGTAAGGGTGATCACTTTCTGAGGGATTGCCCTGGTATTCCGAAGGTCTTAGAAATGTGGTCCTCTAGGTCATCGACCTTTGCTAGACATGTTGGTGATGCCCCATCAACTAGTGATGTTTAGGTTGGTAAGAAGAAGACAACTATCAAATTCCCTTGTATGTTATGAAAAGGTGATCATTATTCTCACCTTTGTCCTCGGATGGATGAGGCTTATTCTCTTTTGGAAAAAATTCAACTTCTAAAAGGTTATCGTAAGCTTCCCCCCAACCCATCATTAGTTGATGGACTGGTCAATCCGGTTCCATCCCCGGTCAGTCCGGTTGATCAGGTGGTCAATCTAGTTTCATCCTTGATTGAACCACAAACCCAAGTAGCTGATCCAGTTTTGTCATCGATCATCCCTACTCTTCATCAAAAGAGTGTAACTCAAGTAGTCGATCCATTTTCATCCTCAGTCGACCCAACTCTCCCATTAGAGAGTGACACCAAAGTAGTCGACTTGTTTCCACCCGTCGACCCCGTCCTCCCCTTGGAGAATAAAACCCAAGTGGTTGATCCGGTTCTGTCATTGGTTGATCCCACTCCTTCTTTGATGAGTGCTAAAGTTATTGATCCATCCCCCTCCTCAGTCAGTCCCACCCTTCATCCGAAGAGTGCCAAAATGGTTGTTTCGGCTACTTCATCGGTCAATACCACTCTTCCTCTAAAGAGTGTCAGTGTGGTCGATCCAATCCCATCGTCGGTCGATCCTACTCTCCCTCTAGAGAGTAAACCCGATACTGAGAGAGTAAACCCGATACTGCCCACGTTTTTCTCGTTGATACAGAATCTAACACACTGGGAGGCATTCCTCATTCTCCCACAAAACCCCCTCCGAGCAATGAGACCATCCTTTTTTATTGGGGTGCACTAACGGGACCTCGTCTTCCCTCTCACATTCCTTTCCATATTACAGTACAGGTTTTTGGTTGGGATGTTCCTCAAACGATGATAGATGAAGGTGTGTCCATTAGTATGTTGTCTTCTGTTGCTTGGCATGCTTTGGGTTGTCCTCAACTTGTGCCGGTTACACAGAATATGTTAGCTTTTAATAGAAGAACTAGTCAAACTTTAGGGACCCTTCCTCAGTTTCCCATAACTTTGGGAGGGAAAATTGTCTTTATTGATTTCATGGTAGT
>CBVK0101314184.1:0-13793 GCA_900067695.1 Picea abies | reverse complement strand
TTGGAGGCCAAGGGCCTGATTTTGTACTTGTATGTATGCAGCACATTAATAAATATAGACATCGCCGCATGCAGACTGACCACGATGAATGAGTGATGGGGGATTGAGCTTCCACAGAGTGGGCAAGGAATTAGGGGCTGGAAGGTGGGAAGAGGGGCTAAGTGTTGAGCCTAAGGGCCAATCCTAGGGGCTTAATCCTTGGGAATAATATTTTATTATTATTCCAAAAATCCACATGAATTATGTGAGTGTGACATTTTATCCTAAGTTTTTGGGAAGGACAAGGGACTATCAAATGGGAAGGAATGCATGCTGAATGGAACACATGTAGTTCCATGGGTGACAAGTGTCAACCCTGGCGGATGTGAATAAAATGACCAAGATGAGCCGTGAAAAAGTTCCTTGCCCATTACACCCAACTGCTTGAGTGTGTACGGAGCTCTGAGTAGTAGGACTAACTCGAGCTTACAGAGAACCCTCATGCTTCCATATGAGCCGAAAAGCCTATGTTTGGCTATGAAAAAACCGTGTAAATCCTCTGTTCTGAAAGTCGAGAAGCCTGTGTTCATCTTTGAAAAGGTCGGGTTCACCCTCTCCATTCTGAGCCATGGAACCCGTGTCATTCCCTGCGTGGATTGTTTGTCATGCGTTCCACAGAACTAACACTGTGAGACCTTGCGCCATTGTTAAGCCTTTTTGGGAAGCCCATATTTGTTTTTCTAGTTGGCTGTGGTGGCCATGCAGACTAAAATGTACATGGCTTGCTGGCCAGTGCAATTTTTGATTGAGTTTGTGTATGACCTCTCTCCAGGTGAGGGAGGTGACTGTTGTTAGAAGAGGTAGGTTGTCAAGCCTGTGAGCAATTCTCTCCAAGTGAGAGAGTTTGCTAGGAAGTGGTTTTTTCCAGAGAGTGTCCAGCACCAACTTCGGGCTCTAAGACTTCCTGATCCAGCTTGTTACCGAGACCCAGAGAGGGAGGTTAGCACCGATGGAATGTTCTTGTGAAGGTGTATACTCCTGGGTGGAACAGGCATGTGGGGAATGAGAGTCTAGTAGTAGTGGGCATAAGATGGCATCTTGGGAAGAATCCTTCCAATTTTTCTGTATTGTTTTCCCTATAACCTCAGCCTAGCCTAGGATTCCTTGCCTTGGGGTGGAGCTTAGTCCCAGCTCGAGGGTGACCCATTGCTGAGCTGATGAGCAACGCGGTCTAAGGTTGGGAGGTTCGTGGAAGGCATGCATGTGGTTGGTGGAATCTACCATTGTTTCAAAGATAAGTATCAGATGATGTTTAATCATGTATTATGCTGTGTATATCAATTTAATATTAATACTATTGATTGTTGATTATAGCAGTAAATCTTATGTTTACTCTGAGTTTAATTGAATCTCTTGATTAAATGCATGTTATTACTATAATGTCGGTATGAGCTATATACAAAGTGGTGTTATAGTTTTATTTAAGAGCGATTAAGCCTTGGTAACCAAAAAGTGGGGTTACAAATTGGTATCAGAGCCAAGGTTTCGACACTGAGCCTAGATGGGCCAGTTGAGTGGTCTTTGGACCGAGGGTGAGAGGAGAAATTGTGTCTGGAGGACCAATTTTGGACCCTGGTATGGTCCGGAGTGTCAAGGAGTTACTTGACTGTGCCTATAAGCTCAGGAGGTATAGCAGTGTTGTGAAACCATAGCCGGTGTGGTCTATGGCCACAGGGAGAGAGGACTCCACACCAGTAGTGCTGGAGCCTTAGGATCGATTCGGGAGGGAAGGTGAGCCCTCATGACCATCAGATCTGGAAAATGTGCACAGGGATTAAAATCCCTTTTGAATTGCACAAGAGTGTGGGGATCGCGATATGCGAACTCCCGAAAACCCGAAAATCCGAGAAGATATACATTGTATATCTGGGAGGAAGGCTCGACCGTTAGATCTAGCGGAGTCATGCTCGAGTTAGTCGTGAAATTTTTTTGGATTTCACAAAGTCGCGAGAGGAAGTGAGGAAGGTGAACACCTCCGAAACCTGAAACGCTGAAACAATCTAAACCGTAGATCGTAGGAAGGTGGTTGACCGTTTGATTCAGCGGAGGAGTAAACTGTAATTTCAGGATTTTGGCAGATGGAAGTTCGAGATGTAGGGTGCAAGAACTCCTGATGCCCAAAACTCCAAAATGCTGAAAGGATCTGCACCATATATCTGAGAAAGACCTGACCGTTGGATTTCATTTGGAATGGATGTGGACACATGGGTGTGTACCATGTGCCAGTGAGTCAAGAAGACAGGTGAGAGTGGTGGGACCTGATGATGTCATTGAAGGTGACATGGACCCTCCTGAATGTACCACGTTCCATGGTGGTGAAGGGCGACAACTGTGCTGTGGGCCCGGAGAATAAAGTAATTCACGATTTTGGAATTCATAAAGGAGGAGTGCGAAGGCTCAACACTCCAACTCGCGAAGTCGTGATTTGGCGAAGAAGTGCTAGCACTTAGCCCTAGCATACGGTCATGTGTAGCAGGTGCTAGCGAGGAGGGATCCATACCCGTGTCACATCTTAGTTATCGACGTTTGGAGGAAATGAGTTGAGGGTCTTTGACTCACGAACTCGCGAGATCACGAGTTGCGAAAGGGTGACTTTGGTTACGAATATTTAACTTTTGTATCTTTGTGGACCGAGATTCCGAAGTTCCAAAGTCCCAGAATTTGTAGAGTTGGACAGAGCTCCGAAAACTTGTGAAGTCAAAAAGTTTTTCTTGTTCACATTAGATTATGAATGTTGTAAGTTTTCTTGAAGGTTTAAGGGCCTGAAAAACTTTGGTTGATTGCATGTTGTGTCTGCAAAGTTCAATGAGTGTCAGGACAGCCGAAAACTGACGCCAAGCATGGAATTGGAAGAGGTGCAGATTGCCTCTGAAATAGAAGATGAAAGAGAAGGAAAAGATGTCAACCTGGGAGTCGAAGGAAAAAACTCTAATGGGCACTAAAAAGAGATAGATAAAGAGGGACACATGATGAAACTCATTGAAAATTTGTAGAAAGGTGCCCAGGCTCGCCTAGTTGATAGCCGAAATCTCATGAAAATTAGGGATCAGCAGGGTGAATTCAACTTAAAAATGTTGAAGAGCCTGGAAAGAATAGAAAAGAAATTGGAAAAAGAGAGTGACACAAGCAGATCAAGAAGTGTTAAAACCCATAAGAGGAGAAGAAGATCGAGGAGTGGTAGCAGACATTACCATATCTCCCCGAAGAATTCAGGCAAGGAGACACACCATAGTTCAAGCCCGTCCCCTACCAAAAAACACCGAAAATCTGGAAGGGATGAATTGAAAGGGGAAATCAACAAGATTAAACCACCTGCATTCGATGGTGAACATAAGAAGGGAGAATATTCCGAAACATGGTTGCTGGGTATGAAGAAATACTTCCAACTGCAGCATTATTCCACCCATGAAGAAGGAAGAATTGCAATGTACCAACTGAAAGGAAAAGCATCCATGTGGTGGGATCAGTTGGTGCAGGTGCAACACATCAGAGAGAAATAGGTCATGTGGAAGGAGTTTAAGAGGTATTTTGAAAAGAAATACCTGACCAAAAGATATTATGACAGAAAGATGAAGGAGTTCTTCAAACTCAATCTAGGCAACATGACTATTGATGAGTATGAACGAAGTTTTCAGGAATTACTGAAGTATGTTCCATTCATCAAAGATGAGGCTATCAAGATTCAGAGATATCTAAGTGGAATGCCACCTTCCATGGGTGACAAGATTCAATATGACAATCCTAAGACTATGGAAGAAACAATAAGAAGGAAGAAATGCTTGTATGAACAACAAGGAGAAAGGCCTATCCTTCAGAAGGCTTGGAATGATCAGAGGAAGTTTAAGAAGGAACAGAGGCAGAAGGGAAACAAGCCTTCCTTTTTCAGAAACAGTCTTCAAGGAAAACCATCATTTAGAGAGCCGAGAATGGATGAAGAGGGAGCACAAAGACAGAGACAGACACCCATTCAGTGTTGGGGCTGTAAAGGAAACCACAAGTACAGAGATTGTCCCCATAAAAATGGTAAAGCGAGATCTGTTCATACTGTTCAGCAAGCTAAAACAGTGGAGGATATGGGCCACATAATGCCGAGGATCGACGCATCCCTGGACAACAAGAAATCATAATTTCAATCGCACATGATTGAAGTGGAAGGTATGATTAACAACCGACCACTAATTATTTTAATTGATTCAGGGGCTAGCCATAGTTATGTAGATCCTAGGGTGGTGGAAAGTTTGCGTTTATCAAGGAGAAAACATGAAGAGTCTTAGCTAGTGCAGTTGGCCACAGGAACCAAAAGGAAGGTCACTAAATTGGTTAAGTCCTATTCAATAGGCATGAAAGGAATGAGCACTAACGCTGAATTGAACATTCTGCCTTTAGGCTCATACGATTGCTTAATTGGGATGGACTGGTTGGACCGGCACCATGCCCTTCTGGATTGTCGT
Organism: Picea abies; assembly: GCA_900067695.1. Classification (NCBI taxonomy): domain Eukaryota; kingdom Viridiplantae; phylum Streptophyta; class Pinopsida; order Pinales; family Pinaceae; genus Picea; species Picea abies. Next base: position 9,303 of record CBVK0101314184.1, on the reverse strand, counting down.
AACAAGAGGTTTACATGCCTGAATGAAGAGGGAAATTAGGTAACAGTCCAAGGAATTCCCAGAGCCATGGCTGTTAGGGAAATTTCAGCCATGCAGCTGAAGAAATGTTACCGGAAAGGCTGTCAATTATTTGCAGCTCCGGTGGAAGAAGCATCCCGAGATGTAGTCTTGAATCTGGAAGACCACGAGGTACTCAAAGAGTTCAAGGATGTATTTCAGGAGGTACCTCGAATACCTCCGAAGAGGGATAACAATTTTTCTATAAATTTGATGCCCAGAGCAGCTCTAGTTTCGAAGGCTCCTTATAGAATGAGTATGCCAGAGCTGAAGGAGTTGCAATTGCAGCTCGAAGAGCTACTAAAGAAGGGATACATTCACCCCAGCGTGTCACCATGGGGTGCCCCGGTCCTATTCATGAAGAAGAAATATGGGACGTTGAGGTTGTGCATTAATTTCCGACAGTTGAATAAGATAAGTGTCAAGAACAAGTATCCTCTGCCAAGGATCGATGATCTTTTTGATCAGTTGAAGGATGCGAAAATATTTTCAAAAATAGATCTCCGATCAGGATATCACCAAATGAAAATAATTGATGAGGACATTAGTAAGACCCCCTTTAGAACAAGGTATGGTCATTATGAATTCACAGTGGTGTTGTTTGGACTAACAAATGCACCTGCTGTTATCATGAGCATAATGAATGGTGTATTCAGGGACTATTTAGACAAATTTGTCATAGTCTTCCTGGACAACATCTTGGTCTATTCCAAGTAAGAGAAAGAGCATGAGAAACACTTGAGGATGGTGCTGCAAGTGTTGAGAAATCACCAGCTATACGCCAAGCTAAGCAAGTGCTCATTTTATCAAAGGCAGATCCATTACTTGGGGCACATTATATCAAAGTAAGGGATCGCTGTGGATCCTGAAAAGGTTGAGGCCATTCGAAAATGGTCAGTGCCAAGAAATGTGGTTGAAGTTAGATATTTTATGGGTCTGGTAGGATACTATAGAAGGTTTATAGCTGGATTCTCAAGGATAGCTCATTCTATCACTTCCTTGCAAAGGAAGGAGAAGAAGTTTCAGTGGACTGAAGAGTGTGAGAGCAGTTTCCAGCGATTGAAGCAACTGCTAACCAGCGCTCCAATCCTGAAGATTGCAGATCCAAATATGAATTACGTAGTGTGCACCGATGCGTGTAAGGAGGGTATGGGAGGAGTTCTCAGGAAAGAGGGATTTGTAATTTGTTATGAGTCTCGAAAGATGAAAGAGCATGAAAGGAATTATGCTACTCATGATTTAGAGCTAGCAACAATCGTCCATGCATTGAGGAAATGGAGACATTACCTCATGGGAAGGAGATTCAAATTAAGAACATACCATAATGGTCTGAAGTATTTATTTGATCAACCAACTTTAAATTCCAAGAAAATTAGATGGCTGGAGTTTCTGTGTGAATATGACTTTGATATCAATCATATCAAAGGGAAAGAAAATAAGGTGGCTGATGCACTCAGCAGAAAAGTGCATGAATTACATGCTATAGCCATTAGCATGTACAGGACTAAGATTAAAGACAAAATTTTGGAAGATGCAAATGTTGATTTGTAGTACAGAGGTTTAGTAGCAAAGTTACAACAGCGTGAGAGACCACAGACCAAGGAAAGTTACACCTTGGGAACTGATGGGTTACTTTTGTATAAAAATAGAGTGTATGTAACGTGGCTTATGCTGGACATCCTGGATATCCAAAAGACTTTGGCAGTAGTCAAAGGCCATTATTTTTGGCCGAGTATGAAGAAAGAAATCGCTGAATACATCGTCAGATGTATGGAATGCTAGAAGGTTAAGGCTGAGCATAGGCACCCAGCAGGGTTGCTACAGCCTTTACCCATTCCTGAATGGAAATGGGACGTGGTAACAATGGAATTTATCACTGGACTACCTAGAACAAGCAAGAAGCATGATTCAATCACGATGGTGGTGGACAAGCTTACTAAAGCTACCCATTTCATTCCACTGAAAACCACTCACAGGGCAACAGATGTTGCTGATATCTTCTTAAAAGAAGTGGCACGCTTGCATGGAATTCCTATGACAATTGTGTCTGATAGGGACCTGAAATTCACTTCAAATTTTTGGAAAGGACTGTTCAAAGGATTTAGAACGAATTTGAACTTTAGTACATCGTATCATCTTGAGTTTGATGGTTAGACAGAGAGGGTGAACAGGGTAATAGAAGACATACTGACAATGTATGTGATGGATAAACCATCAAGGTGGGAAGACTACCTGCATTTGGTAGAATTCACCTACAATAATGGGTATCATGCATCATTGAAGATGAGCCCATTCGAAGCACTTTATGGAAGAAAGTGAAACACTCCAGTGAGATGGGATAATCCAACTGACAAAGCATTAGTTGGGCCTGAACTGCTCAAAGAGATGGAAGATCAAATGATAAAAATTAAACGGAATCTGAAAGCTGCCCAGGATAGGCAGAAAAGTTACGCTGACAGTAACATAACCCATAGAGAATTCAAAGTGGGTGACCATGTTTTCCTGAAAGTGAAGACTAACAGGAGTTCCCTGATGTTGGGAAGTTGCGCCAAATTGGCAGCAAGATTTTGTGGGCCATTTGAGATCCTGGAAAGGATTGGGCCAATTGCATGCATGCTTGCATTACCTGCATCTATGACTATACATAATGTATTTCATGTTTCACTTCTTAAGAAATATATACCTGATGCTAATCATGTTATCAATTGGAATGTGATTCAGTTGGAACCAGAAGGTATCCTGCAAGTGCATCCTGTGCGCATATTGGACAGGAAAAACAAACAGCTCTGGAATCTAGCTATAGAGCTTGTAAAGGTCCAATGGACCTAGTACGGTCCTGAGGACATGACATGGGAGCATGTAGATGTTATGCGGGCAGAGTACCCACATCTTTTTGAAATTTTTTGAAAAGCTTGCAGATGCTGTGTAAAGTTGCACCGAGGATAGTGCAGAAATAAGGGAGGGGGATTGTAATGTCCCCAAGGCCGAGCCCAGTTGTAAATATGATGTATAAAATGAATTGAAAATATGTGTTATAGGCTGGTGAGACAAGTTTGTATAAGCCGGTGGGCTTATGTGATTGTTAGGCCAGAGAGCCTAAGGGTTGGAGGCCAAGGGCCTGATTTTGTACTTGTATGTATGCAACACATTAATAAATATAGACACCACCGTGTGCAGACCGACCATGATGAATGAGTGATGGGGGATTGAGCTTCCATAGAGTGGGCAAGGAATTAGGGGTTGGAAGGTGGGAAGAGGGGCTAAGTGTTGAGCCTAAGGGCCAAGCCTAGGGGATTAAGCCTTGGGAATAATATTTTATTATTATTCCAAAAAGCCACATGAATTATGTGAGTGTGACATTTTATCCTAAGTTTTTGGGAAGGACGAGGGACTATCAAATGGGAAGGAATGTATGCTGAATGGAATGCATGGGGTTCCATGGGTGACAAGTGTCAACCCTGGCGCATGTGAATAAAATGACCAAGATGAGTTGTGAAAGGGTTCCTCTCCCATTCCACTCGACTGCCTGAGCGTGTATGGATCTCTGAGTAGTAGGACCAACCCGAGCTTGCAGAGAACCCTCATGCTTCCTTGTGAGCTGGAAATCCTATGTTTGGCTCTGAACAAATCGTGTAAATCCTCTATTCTGAAATCCGAGAAGCCTGTGTTCATTTCTGAAAAGGTCGGGTTCACCCTCTCCATTCTGAGCTGTGGAACCTGTGTCATTCCCTGCATGGATTGTTTTTCACGTGTTTCCAAGAACCAACACTGTGATACCTTGTGCCATTGCTAAGCCTATTTGGGAAGCCCATATTTGTTTTTCCAGTTGGTTGTGGTGGCCATGCAGAGCTGGATTGCGCGTGGCTTGCTGGCCAGTGCAAGTTTTCATTGAGCCTATGTATGAACTCTCTCCAGGTGAGGGAGGTGACTGTTGTTGGAAGAGACAGGTTGTCAAGCCTATAAGAAATTCTCTCCAGGTGAGAGAGTTTGCTAGGAAGTGGTTTCTTCCAGAGAGTGTCCAACACCAACTTTGGGCTTTGAGACTTCCTGATTTAGCCTATTGCTAAGACCCAGAGAGGGAGGTTAGCACCGATGGACTGTTCTTGTGAAGGTGTATACTCCTGGGTGGAACATACATGTGGGTAATGAGAGTCTAGTAGTAGTGGGCGTAAGAGGGCATCTTGGGAAGAATCCTTCTGGTTTTTCTGTGATGTTTTCTCTGTAACCTCAGCCTAGCCTAAGATTCCTTACCTTGGGGTGGAGCTTAGTCCCAGATCGGGGGTTACCCATTGCTGAACTGATGAGAAGTGTGGTCTAAGGCTGGGAGGTTCGTGGAAGGCCTACACATGGTTGGTGGAATCTACCACTATTTCGAAGATAAGTATCAGATGATTTTTAGTCATGTATTCCACTGTGTATATCAATTTAATGTTCATACTATTGATTGTTGATTATAGCAGTAAATCTTATGTTTACTCTGAGTTTAATTGAATCTCTTGATTAAATGCATGTTATTACTATAATGTCAGTATGAGATATATACAAAGTGGTGTTATAGTTTTATTTAATAGCGATTAAGCCTTGGTAACCAAAAGGTGGTGTTACACCATCCATAAGAAATTAATGATAAATCTATATGCATCCATACAATCCACGGTACACAGAGACTTAACATGGAAACCCAAATGGGAGAAAACCACATAACATATATTTGCAAAATCATGTAGGCACCAACCCACTGTTACAATATTCATAGGAACCAACCTGCATGAGACACCAATCTCCTTAACTGAGTACCAACTCAACAATGTCTACAGGAACCAACCTAAAACTACTTTATTTGAAGGAACCAACTTGTAGGGGACACCAATCCCATTAGTTGAGAAGTAAAGAAACAATGCATATAGAAACCAATATACAAATACAATATTTGCAAGCACCAACTTGCAGAACACACCAATTCCCTTCGTTGAGAAACAAATCAGAAAGATGTAGAAACCAACCAATGTGAAACACCAATCTGCTCTAATTGGAAAGAATACCAAATCATCTCTTTACTTCAACCCTCCATTTGTATAAATTTGTTTTTCTGTCTTTTTTGTCACAAAACTTTCCACCAGTTCACAATTTGTCTGACTTCATATGTTCCTTTTGACCTTGCACCTCCATGCCTCCCTTACACAACTACATTATATTCTCTTTCATTCTCTGGTCCACTGAAATTCTTAGAGCCTCAACTTCCACTCTCATCTCACTTTTCACATTCACATTCTTCCACACTCTCAAAATGGTTTCTGGAAATGTTAATTACAGATCCCATACAATGAATGATTTGTCCACATACACGAATATTCTCATGAGGTTGGCTCCCTTGGTTTTCCAAAAAATCTAGTTGCAAACAATCCTTCGAAATTGGTCCCAAATTTCTCTTAATTTTCATGTTATCTTCTCATTGGATAGAGCATAAACCTTGATGCTCAACAACCATTATATATGATCCCTGATTCAATATCAACCATTGATCTATAAACTTCATAGTTCACAGCATCATCAGGCCATCGTGACTACTTGGACATCAAACCACAAAACTCAATCACTTAGCAGTCGTTAGGTCAAACTAATATCGAATATTAGTTGTTAATTCATTCCCCACATATTGGGACTGCCAATTCTACCTGATCATCGGGCCCTCGGGCCTTCAAATTTTCATCCACAAATGTTTTTCCTCAATTTGATATGTCACCAAGCTCACTGGCCTACTGCCCCCCTAGGCCCTCAACACCTTCAACTAGCTCCTCTAACCTTTTGATATCCAATATATCAGTACACTATCAAACACATGGTATAATATCCCCGTGACATGTGGGATAACTACCCATACATGTTGTGGGTGGGAATCCCTCCTACGGACTTAGCATTTAAGGGCTCTAATCATTCATGCAGAAAATGACTTTTTCAAAGGCCTCTACTCTTTCCTATTCTCCCAACACAAAACCCCACATTCATGCAATACAAAGGTGTAAATGAGATTCAATAACTCTACCTTAAGTCCTTCATTTGATGTCGATCCCTTTACTTTCACTCGCTCTTTGATTGCAAGCCTCCTCCCAAAGCTAACCTGCATTCACACATGAACAAACAAAAAGCTGCGAACATGCATTTCATATACTAATTGCTGGGTTAGTTGTGACAATATCATAAAATAAACATTCAAATTGGACACATGATATGGTGGGATGGGAAAAGTATTCCTTTTTGTATTAATATTTACAAGAGTAAAATTTACAATATGTGGCTAGCACTGCTCCTCGAACCTAGTCCTGGGCTCCTCTTCATAATGCACCAACTACTCAACCTCACAATACAATTGCAAGAAATTGGAGCAAAGGGGGGAATAAATTTGGGCAGAGTTTCTATACTCCTCTTCCTCTTTTCAAATGGGACTCCTACCCCTTCTTTTATAGGATAGAAGGAGCTAGGTATTTTGTCAAGTGACTGATCGTGCATGGTCGAAAGGTTTAGTTAACTTACCCAAAACTGCATGTTTCATCGACAACTTTCCAATTTTTGTTCTTTTGTAGGTACACGTGGGCTATAGTGGGTCAGCTAGAGTGTACACACGGGCTGTACTGGGTCAGCAAGAGTGTACATGCGGGCTGTAGTGGAGCAGGGTGTGTGTACTTTTAAAAAGGATGTTTTTAAGAAGAGTTGTTCAGTACTATGAATATGAGATGACCTGATGCCAGGTAAGCATGTATGGTGCAAATTAGGTTTATAACAGATGCCCCCTAATGTGTGAGGTCATAAGAGCATTTGATGGCCGAAATACATTATCAATCTTTATCAAAGTACCAAACCAGTGAGCCCAGGGACCAGAATTCGGGAGGTGCCATCTGCAAAATAACAATTGACTCACTGAGGCAGGCATACCCATGCTCAGGATGAAATAAAATCATGTCTACCAATCAAATACACTGTAGATCCATGTCATATAACTATATAAAGTGTAGCCGTGAGAAATACACAACGGATCTACATCTCAAAATAAAAAAGATATACATGCATAGTATCCATCTTCTAGAAGCTGATAAGGCTTGATGGCTGGAGATGAGGTCTTCAAATCTCGAGCAACAACTTCAAAATCTTCAAAACTTGGGTAGGAGTGTAATATGAGTGTACAAATTCACTAACCAGAGGTCTTCGACAGCTCGTCGGTCATGGACTAGAGAATCTTGATGATCAGACTGAAGGTTTCATTGATTTCGAAAAAAAACTTGATTGGACTTTCAGAATGGTCGGGCATGAGGGCAAGAGACAAACTGCAGAGGGGCCGACTCATGGCTTGGTAAAAAATTCCCTTGGACCATAGCACGACAAGTGATGAGACTCAGGCAACATGATATTTTGACATAAGTTCATGATGCAGGAGGCACCACAAACTCTCCATATGTTTGAAAGAATAACCAAATGGAGGAGGACACAACTCTATGTAGTGAGAACAACTTTCTAAGGTCATATTAAATCCTAGGGCTTGACAAACAAACGGAAGGATGTGCTTTTTCCAAGGGAGACTCATTGTGCTGCCAATAAAAAGAAAATACTTTTCCCTTCCTCTTTTTGGGGCATATTTGATTTTTTTTTTTGTCTTTTTCAATAATTTTGGAAAGCTTGAAAAAGAATAAAATAATGCTATGTTACAAAGGAGGATCGAGTGTCACAACATACTAGTTCCAAACGTACAGAACACAGGGATGCTCAGGGAAAAGGGACATATGTAGGAAAATGACACTAAGGAAAAATCCCCCAGGGGCCAAAGGTGTCAAGACACAGAGGCAAAGTGCTAGAAGGCTTGCGTATAAGGCATGCTTCAGATGGTTCAGTTGAGAGCAACATGGAGCGGGTATTAGGCCAAAGATGTAGGTATGCAAACGTGATTAACAAAACACACAATGGTAACGTCCTTCGATGTAATTTTAACGAGCCCAGAGAAGGTAAACTCGGTGGTTTTTCATATTTAGAGAGTCTGAAAAAACGTAAAAGGAGACTCTGATGGGGTACGTTTTTCGAAGGTAGTCTAATTGGTTCGAAAAAGGGGTAAACTAGCACCGAAAAGACATCTATTCAAAACCATTTTAATGAGTGTGATAAAGACAAGATCACTCGACCATTTTTTCATTTTTAAGGAGTCTAAGAAAAGATTAACTATGAACTCCGTCAGGAATGTTCTTCTGGACCATTTTAACGAGTGTGAAAGAATAAGGTCACTCGACAATATTTTCAATTTTGGGGAGTCTGAAAAGAACTTAACTATGGACTCCATGGGGGTTCCTTTTTCATAAATTTAGTCCCTCAGGCCCGAAAAAGGGTTAAAATTATACCTTAGATTACTCTTCTAGAGAACCGAGGCTCCTAGAGTATACCTTTGTTCGTACAGTTGACCATCTGGACCAAAAAAGGGGTAAACTACCATCGGATAGACATGACTTCAAATTTTAGTTTAGCGAGCGTGAAGGTCAACAAGATCGCTCGGCAATATTTTCACATTTAGAGGGTCTGAAAATGGCTTAAAAGAAGACCCGTGGGGGATACGACTCATGTATGCAATTGGTTTAGGTAGAGCCTGCTGCTAGGCTCAAACCAAGAGTCTCTTCGATAATCAACTTGGGAAGTCTCCCAAAAGGGAAGAAAACACAAACCACGGTGTAAGTTCTCTTGTGGTATAGAAACCATAGTCATGGCTTCAAGGATAGCCTCATCTGAAGGCAATTCAAAATCTGAGAAATCACTCAAACGAGGGTCGACAGTATCAAAGGGTGAAGTAAACTGACCATAGTCCATATGATGATGGAGGTTCTGACCAGGACTGGCAGACTCTATCAATGAAGAATCACGATCACGAGGGCTTGAGGATCTACTAACAACGAGATCAGACTTAGAAGGATACTCAAGCCCACTTAGACCAAGAGGGGGAAGCAAGGGTTCCCATGCCCCCATTGGATACACCAATGGATCAATTGATGATTCCAAGTCGTGAAAAGGAAAACATGATTGCACAGGTTCCTACTCATAAGCAATTGAACACTGAGGATAAGATGCCACATAATTAACCCATGGCGGGGTGGAGTCTACAAGAACACTAAGAACATATAAAGGGGTAGCCTGAACTAACGCTAAATTAGGATGGTGATTATCAAATGCCATCCGGTCAATAGTAACAATGCTTCCATTGTGGTGAGATCGGAAGAG
>CBVK0101314179.1:0-14914 GCA_900067695.1 Picea abies | reverse complement strand
ATGTTCAACAATGGCTTACCAAACTTATCACTGTTCTGCTGCATCTCATTGCTCTTTCTACCACACTACCTTTATGCACGCATCACTGGCACTGTCTGTTCTTCTACGTTTTATCCTCTGTGTGCCATGTCCATTCACTGCACAGTTCCTCTTCAGTTCAATTCAGCTGTTGCACTATCTTCCTTCTTCACACATGAATCACTTTCCACATCAACAACCACCACCACTCGAACAACAACAGCAAACCCATCTCTTCTCTATACCGTGCATTTATAGCTTTTGTGCACCTTGTGCATGCAATGTTCGCAATTCCTCTGCATGCTAACTCTACATCGTTATCCTCCACCTCTCAAGTGCTCTGTCTGATCATCATCGTGACTCTTTAGCTTCTCTGGTGGTTCGCCCCGCGTGTTCAGCATCACTGTATGTTATACTGATATTACTCAGTCTCTATGGAAGTTTGAGACTCTTTGTCTTCTCTATGATAGTCGAACTCACCTTCTCTGTTTCAGTTACAGTCCTCAATGCTCATCCATTTGTCAATCCCTTCTAAGAATAGTATTCCTTCACTGGACGAAGCTTGGAGACTCTTCATCTCCTCCGTTGATCACACACGGTGACCACGGGCTGTGGTAACAGGTGCTACAAACTTATGATCTTCATCGACCCTGATCGACGGTTCATGATCTTGATGAATCAACTGTCCTAATCTCATCGTGATCTCGCATCTCATTGTTCCTTCAATGGATATTCTCATCACTCCAAGTCATGATAAGTGAGACTCAGAGATGGAGCTCAGATCAACGGTCCAGGCTTTTGATGTATTGAGGATTCAGATTCAGTCTAGATTTCACATCGTGATATCGCATATGGAAATTTTGTAGTTCATGTTGCATTGTTTCTTTTTCCTCTTCATATCGCGATTCATGAAACTCCGATATGGGCTGTGATCAACGGTCCAGGTTTGATCTTGGCTCAACGGCTGCGATTTAATCGCAATATCGCATATCGCGATTTCGGAAGTCTCGTTGCATATCTTTTCCTTTTGATATCACGATTCAAGAAACTCTAACATGGGTTGTGATCAATGGTACAGGTATGATCTTGACTCAACGGCTGTGATTGAGTCGCGATTTTGCATATCGCGATTTCGCATTTCTTGTTGAATTGTTTTCTTGTCCTCTTGATGTTACTATTCACGAAACTTCGATAAGGAGTTGGATCAATGGTTCAGATATGATCTTGCTTCAATGGCTGCGATTAAGTCACAATTTCGCATATCGCGAAATCGACATTCTTGTTGCATTATTTCTCTGACATCTCCAACACGTGATCCTCAAAAACCTGACATGGATTGGAATCAACAGTTTAGATTCATCCTTAATCTGACGACTCATATTATATCGCGATTTCGAATATCGTGATATCGGGATTCTTGATGTCAATAATATTTGACATATCCAACTCTCGATCCCCGAAACTCCGACATGGACTGGGATCAACGGTCCATATTCAACCTTGATCTGATGGCTCATATTAGGTCGCGATTTTGCATGTCACGATTATGCTCGCTTCTCCTTGTTCTTTAAGGATCGTGTAGGTTCTCCTTGATCCAATGGTGGTCGAACCCTGCGCTCAGATCTGACATCTAAGATCTGTCCTCCTGTTCAGTGCTCTTATTGTCTATATTCCGATCTGACGACCCTCATTCTTTCAGGAATTTTGAATGAGATCCAATGATCAAAAATGATTCTCGGGCCTTCGAACATTTTATCAACCTAAAATTATCTTTTGTGTGCCTGGTTGCGTTGTTAGTCTTCCTGAATATCATTGCGCTGTTGATCATCACTGTTGTACTCAAGCCATCATCATTTCTATACTTGCCATCAATGACAAGCATACACTACCTGTTAAACATTTGCTAACAATAAGGTCCTCCATCGTCATCTGTCCAGGTCGTAACTCGTAAAATTCTTTCATTTTCCTTTCATAATAGATTTTAGAAAGGTATTGTCTCTTGAAATACTTCTTAAAGTCAGACCAGTCCAATTGTTTCTCCTTTAGGTCCTTGGCCAATTTTAGGTCTTGCCACCAAATATTGGCCTACCCTTTCAGATTGTAAATGGTCATTCTGACCTTCATATTACTAGAATATTTGTAGATCTAGAAGTATTTTTTGATATCCAACAACCATGCCTCAACTTCTTCTCCTGTCCTAGATTCTCTATCAAAGGTAATTGGTTTAATCTTTTTAAATTCTCCTTCAAGATGGTCTACTTGTTTCCTTTTTCTGTCTGTTTTAATTTTGTCCTCAGCTGAAGGTGTTCCTTCAGATGAACTGTCTCCTTTTTCTGTTTCCGGCCCAAAGTTCTTGGAGGCCCTTTTGTTGACTTCTTCATCATGGTTATCGTCCTTTGGGATTTTCTTGGTCACTATATTGTGCTGCAGGACCTCTTTTATCTCTTGTTGTTCCTGTTGTGCTTTCTTTAATTTCTCATTGTCTACTTTGAAAACCTATAGCTCAACAATAATATTCCTCATTGTTTCCAGTACTTTCGTAGGAGAGCTTTGGTCACTATTCTTTCTTGGATCTCCATGAGGTCCCTGTTATGGATCTCCTTCCATTTTGATTTCTGCATCATCCTGAGCTACCATAATTCACACAAAACATAGATGTTTTCAGTTTGTAACAAAAAGGTTTATTAGTTTTGCATAGATCAAAATATGTACTAAGAAACTAATGTGGCCCTCTTCAGGTCTAGTGTTGTAACCTTTTTCTCTGATACCATATGTAATGATCCCGAAATTTACCAAAATAAAAAAAAAATTACACAGGTTCTTAGAACTTTTTTCTTGTCATTCTAACCCTTCAAATGTTCATTAACTATACCACATAACTTACACAAACTATTGCCTCATCATAGGTGTAAGTTACTTATAAGCATCCATCCAAGGATAACTCAACTTAATCGAAAAAAAAAAACAGGGGTAAATTTGTAAGCTAAAAACTGACAAGTACTTACTTAGGACTTAAATCTACTTGTAACCCAATCATATATATAAATATGTATATATATACACTTTCTGCTTCCCTTCTGATGGTATAATAGAACTATATAAATAAATGCATCTTAGAATTTGATTTTTTTCATAGAACGATTATGTAAACATGTGTCTTCTTTAGCAGCCTCCATTTCCCTAAGTTGACTCATACGATATACCCATGAACTAGTTTCCTACAATGTGTAACCACAATGACCAATTGGTAAGGTAGACCCACTTCAGTTTACAAGTGGGCAGTGTCTCTATTACACCTATTTGCTAAATAAATGACCTTGGTGCGCTTGATGCTAAGCTAAGGTGGTTAAGGTTCACAGTTCACACCCACTACTTGTTTCTTGGTTGGTTTAACGATCCCATGGTACCGAATCTGGTGTAAGGATCAACAAACTCACGGGAAGGAGCCAAGAGGTGAAACATAGAATTCTAGGGAGGCTAGACCATAACCCTAACTGGGTTATCCTTCTTTTTTCCATAAATGTTGACAGGAACCGTAGAGTTATATCTCTGTTTAGAACCTTGAATTATCTCTTGCAACGTACTCTTTTGGCCCATCAATCAGCTTTTGTGCCAACTCAATTCCTGACATCTCACCCTAATCACATGGTCCTTGTACCATATGTAACTCTTACCATTAATCTGTCAGGAATGGGTTCTCGAGGCTCTTGATCATTTTTATCCTATGCGGTGTGTGTATCTTCGAGAAGAAATAGTTTTGTGATAATTCTACATCTGCACTTAGTGTGTGACCCTAGCAAAGAAGTGGTCTCCTTTCTTATGTAAGCACCAGACGTTTACTCGCCCAACCAACACTACTTTACCAGGTAAGCGATGGTAACCTTTCTATCCGAGTTATGGTAATTTTTTTTTTGGGATAGGTCAGTCATGAAAGAGTTTAGGATGGTCTCTGTAATTATATGTATGCATTCTCTCTGCTCTTAAGCTTTCAGAATACCATTAACCTGGTTTTGTATGACAATCCAAGCCCCATCTCATAGTTTCTAGTGGTCTCATCTAACCCGTGAGGATCACCATTCACTGCTATAGGGTTTTATTATTTGAATGCCATTCTTGAATAGTTTGTAATGAGGAACCTCCCATTCTTTTGATTTGGTGCTTGTACCATTAGGTCTAACTGTGGTCCCACTCTGCAAGGGTATCGAACCTTCGTCCCATATGACTCTATATCACAAGATCTATCACTGGTAAAGAATCAACTATAACACCCGTGGATATGCAATTCCCTTCACTTACTATAGTCTGGTTGATATTTCGGGTTCATGTATGATTGTCATGAATGCCTAACCTTGTACTGAATTCTGTGGGATTGAAGTTATACATTAGGAGCTTCTGACCACCTTACCTTCCGAAGATCGTTCATTGTAGGGTCGAACCTTAATTTCTAGGGTTCTGGTTGGTGTGTTGACTTGTGATAGGTTATCGCTACATACATCGTTTTATACAGGAAGTTATTGTAGTCATATGGATCTCTCTATGGGTTAAATATTATAGTTTTAATTCATTTCATATGAGTTGATTGAAAGCATTGATTTATTACGCTTGTCTTATGCGTTTTGTGAATAAATAGGTGGCACTTATTTACATAATGTTAAGAAGATTTATTACATACTGCTTATTGGTTTAATAAATGTTTGGTCACAATGACTGATGATGGGACCCCTGTTTATGTGGCAAGGGTACCCATCAGCCAAATCGCAACCCACTACTCCCCATCACTCAAGGATGATTCGATTGGCATCGACAATGACACAAGTAACCCCAGTAATTACAAGCTAAGTGACTGTTCATACTTAATTTAATTGGTCGCATAAGAAAAACGTTCTGGTCATTACTCTTTTATTGTTTTCTATTTCCAATGATATTCATTGCTGCTGATCTATTTCCATAAATCTGATATATCTTGAATCTTCTCTTGCAGTGAGGGGTTTATCAGTGGACTGGACAATTAAGAGACCTTATTCGAAAGGTACTCGAGTTCCACCTTACGACCTTCAAAGGGAAAAATTTAAACATGGAGGTTTTTACTCTAAAGATACAAGTGTCCTCTAGGATAATTGTATTAATTCCTACACCACAATTCCTATCAACTATTTATTTTCATTTTAAAATTCATAGGGAAAAAGAGGGGGAAAGCCCCATGCTGGATCGGGACTCTACTGTTAATCTATTATGGAATACAATGTTTTGTTTATTTAGATTTTGTATACTCATTTAATTTTCCAGACTGAAATTCAGGACTATGGAACATACATAATGAAATTTCATTACTCGGTTGTATTTCTGCATTACTGGAATGAGATATGATTGTAATCATTTGCTTCGATTATATTGTCATTTTTTAATGGAAGGACTCAGATTTCAATTTATGCGACATTCAAAAAAATTAATTCCTTGTACATGGAAGTTTAAATGACTCAGAAAACTCTGTATCGGCAACAATAATTATTCACATAAATATTTTCAGAATTCCTATACTATTAGTGTTTTTGTCCTGATTTGGGGTTTTGTTTGGCATGGGCTGAAATTAATACAAAACATGAAACACATTGTCCTCATATGAACTTATGATAGATCGAAAAACTTCCAGAATTCATATTTGTTTCTACTTGTCTACGTTATTACTTTATACAAGATAGCCTATCCTTGCCACGATTAATATAATACCCAGTGGCTTTGCTACACAGTTTACTATTTACATTCTATTCCTACCATAGATAGATTACTTAAGTATTTTACCAGTCCATTCATTATAATAAAAAATAACGTTGTTCCTATAAGAGAAATCTTGTTGTGATGTAGTCTTTAATCAACAGAATCATTTCCACAAGTAATCTACAACAACTCTTTAATCCATCTAACACATATAACAGTAAGGTAATCATCAAGCATAGCAAACATATACAATTACTCCAATGGAACAATATAATGAGAGGAAAGTAGAGAAACATATATGGATAAATGATGGGATAACAAATGGAACAACCACATTCCTCCCAACCTTAGAAAAGGGCAGCCAAATCACTTGTCCTATTCACCCCCTGGCTTGACCATGAATCCATGAGGGCCAACTCAAAACTCATCCTTAGAAATCTCTTCCTTGCCTCACACTCAGCACGTAGTGTTCATAACAGCAAGAAAACCAAAATTTTCCCCATCATACTCCTCCTTGCCTCACACTTTAGAATAGTGTTCATAATAGAAAGAGGTAATTCCTTTCCCCACATACTTGGTAGCATCCTACCTCCTCACATATGCTATTTAAAACCATATTTTTTTCCTAGGTCTTTTTCCCTCCTTGGCAATTTTCACAGCTTTCTAAATCCTTGATTTTTAGGGGCTTCCAATGGCCAAATTCCTGATTTGTCACTTGTAACAATCATCCCTGAGGTAGTTCAAACATGTTCCCCACTCATGTAGTTATGGTCAGATGATTTTAACATGGCTGTTCCATTTGTCCTCCTGCAATAAATATAAAATATTATGTTTTCATACAAGTGTCATAGTCAAATAGTTAGTTGGGTCAAATCATATATCTTCCCAACAATCATAATAATTAATTACAATTTACCAAATTCGAAATTCAGAATTGCCAAAAATGGAATTTTTTTCCCAAATTTGAATTTGCCAAAAATGGAATAATTTTCCTAATAGTTTTCGAATTCAAAAATAATTTTTTTTTGGGGAGTCACATCAGGCATGTCAAAATCCTCATTGACATGTCACTTCAGCTTCATTTGGATGAAAACCCCCTTGTATTAGAGTTGGGGGCCTCGTGGACTTGTTGATGGTATTTGTGGTCTTTTTTTGGGGATTCATACCCACATAGAGGAATAAAATATTCTAATTTAATGTTGATTTACTTGAAGGGATTTTACTCACACTTAGAGCTATATATAAGGAGATCAGGTGATGTGACATTAATTAGTGTGAGAGTGATTCTCATTTCTTGAGTGGAGAATC
Organism: Picea abies; assembly: GCA_900067695.1. NCBI lineage: Eukaryota > Viridiplantae > Streptophyta > Pinopsida > Pinales > Pinaceae > Picea > Picea abies. The sequence goes on along the minus strand of CBVK0101314179.1, from coordinate 7,873 downwards.
TTGGTGACCTCAACCAACATGAGAAATAGGTTGTGATGACCTCATTCCAGTTGTTGGTGCATAGTGGGTAGACCTGGGGTTAATAAATAATAAACCAACAAAAAAATTAGACACCAACCCTTCTAACATCACCTGCAAGAAAGTGAAGTCTCACTCAAGGCATCTAGAGGGGCTCGATGAATAAATTTTTTACAGTGATGAGGGGAAGAGAGGTATTCAACATGACCACACTATCCATTTTCCATTCATCTATTGTGTGTGCAATTTTAATTATTTAACCTTTAATTATCACTCAACATATTATGTGTGTGACATTACTCTTCTTAAAATGCATTCACTCATCATTAATTTAAGTGCACAAGATTATAACAACATATATCAATGACATACACATTTACCCATGATTGCGAAGTAAACACAAATAGTAAACATATCTATACTAACCATCCATCACATTCATCAGAAACATAACACATAGAAGAAACACATGAAGGCACAAGATTTTAACGTGTTTCACCCCAAACTTAGCTATGCCCACAACAGATAGATTCTTATTTTATTCATTTTTAATCTCCTTACAGTTTCACACTGCACTTAAAAAAGCATATATCAGTTAACATTACCCAAACCTGTCTAATCCATTCTCCTATAGTGTGAACCTAACTCCTGAAAACCTCAGTCATAACTCAAAACACCCAAACACTTTGTCGATTCTTCACTTTTCATTCTTGATTCTATTTTCCTCCCCAAAACCCATTACATATTTATAGTATTTCATTAGGGATAATACCATTACAACATGGTTACAAAGTGGAATATTGTCATACTGTCCCAAAATTTTCTAACTAACTCTCGTTTCTTGCATAATGACTTTTGATAATGCGCTAGAATCTTTCCACGCACACTGCTTCTTTGTCAAAATGTCACATGATCTGTTTCTATGCGATTCCCAAAACTTACCCAAAAATTCTTGCTCCAACAATCCCCCAACATTAACTAGTGGCTTGTCCCAAGCCACTTATGCATGTTTCTCTCCCTTTGTTGTGAGCTTCATTGCCAAGAAGTTATGAAATGTTTACTTCACAGTGGCAATCATCCCCTTCACATGTTCTTCTTTCTTTGCTAACTTTTATACTAAATGCATTTTAATCGGGCCCTATAGCTTCTCGGTGGTCTCCCAGGCATATTGTTTCACCACTCCTTATGAAGCTATGATCTCTTATTCTACCTTATATGTCGCTTCCTATAATAACTCTATGTTCTTTGCAAGAGCATACTACTCTACTCTCCTCTGGTTCATTTCAGAGTATAGCTTCTTGTTTTCTTCCATTGTTGTCATCTTCTCATTTGGTGGAAAGCTACTCAATGTCTCCTTAAACTTCTATGCTTTCTCCTGTGCGGATTGAAGCTTCTTCCCAATTGCTTGTAACTCAACATATTATATGAACTGTTGGTCCTAAAGTATGCACTTGACTGCTAAAGGGAAAAGATAGGACACCTATTAATTTAGAATGATTTCTTCTTTAACTTTTGTTGGTTGGTAAGAGGGTTATTCTATCAAGACAAAGACAAGGTTTGGTTGGAAGAATGATATGGATGAGGGCCCTCCTTGGTTGATGACACACTAATGACAGACCAGTGAAATAATATAAAACAAAGAGAAACAACAAAATACTCAATGAATAATCTACTGCAATAAGTTCAATACTTAAAATATCATTTCAAGACATCAAACATGTATCAAAACACAATAACTCCCATAGGTTGAATAAAACAAATCTTCAACAAAGCATTAGTTGTTTGATAGGTTGCATATCAGTAAAAATAAGTCATACAATAGATGAAAGAAAATGAAATGTACGTTGCACAAATCAAAAAATGTATTCAAGATAAGAATGAAAACACATGAAGGGTTGAACGAAACATTGTGATCAAGAGTATGTTCACCGGGTAGAGAGATTCAATTTGTGCATAAAATGGGTCCAACCAGTATGTTGTATTGCTATTCTATCCTACTAAAGGATCTATATGCATTGCTTCACTTGAATAGGTTTAAAAATATAAATTTGTATGAGAGGAAGGTTATTAACTTCAGTGGGGTTCCTTTGTTTATAGGTCTTAGCTTATTGTTGATAGAGAAAGTTTATCTTGGTTCTAAGATAAACCTATTTTTAGTCTGAGATATATAGTATTTATGTGAAATAGAATTGCGATTAGTTCTTGAATCGACGTTGAAAAACTTAACGACTAGAGATTTGATCTATAAAAGCTTACTATGGAGGAATTTCTTGTTGTCAAAGAACAACATATCCTGATAATGCCTATGAATTTAGCAATGGGTATGGTAGTAGAAAACTAAATGAAGTTGGATAGGAAGGTCAAAACTATAATCAAATTATTCCTTTGAAATTTAGTGTCACTGAATGTCTCGAGAGAAGCTATAACCAAGTTTTCATGGGAAACGTTAGGGAATTTGTATCAATCTAAGTTTGCGGTAAAAACAAATTACCTTCGAAAGAAGCTTTTCTTCTTAAGGATGAATGGAAGTGACTTTCTCATTGTGAATCTCAAATCCTTTAACATTGTGGTAAGTTAATTATTTTTTGTTGATAATAAATTTCTAAATAAGATAAGTGAATTATTCTATTGTGTTCATTTCCAAATTCATGGGATAACCTAGTTGTAACTATAGGAAGTAATCCAACTACATTAAAGATTCACAATGTGATTGTGTTCCTATTATCAGAAGAGATGAGGTAGAAGACCATGGATGTTTAAACCAATGATGCATTATTTGTGAGAGGTTTCATTGTAGACCAAATTTAAAATAATTCTTTGGAGGGTAGATCTAAATATCTAAGAAATTCTATAAGGAAATGTTGGAAATTCAATAAACTTGGGAATTATAAGAAAGATTGTAGATAAAAAAAATGTTCATAAAATTAAGGGATCTAATGACAGTCCTTGTGAAAAAGGAGGGGATCTATACTTGGTATATACAAGTGCACATTTAGATATGATTCATGGTTGATCGACTCAGGTGCACCTTTCCACATGAATCCTCATAGGGAGTGACTTTTTTAAGACAAAAAACATAATGGAGGTGATGTCTTCCATGACAATGAATCAACATGAAAAATAAAAATACATGGAAGAGTATCAATGTTTCTTAAATATGGAAGGGTAAAAACCCTTCTTTGTGTTCTATGTATTCCATGATTTCCCAAAATCATGATATCTATGAGTAATATGGATGTGAGCGTATGCATTCTATTCGAAAAGGATACATGCAATATGGTTTGAGGAGTAATGTTGCTTTTGAGGAAATTTTGAAATGAAATATTGTACAAGTTGTTCAAAAGCATTATTATGAATGTGTGTAATAATGTTATTGTTCATAAGAACGACACTAATATAAATCGTACACATCCTGTAGTAACTTGATAATGTTATGGAATAAGAGATTGGGACATATTGGAAAAAAGGACCTCCATGCTTTACATAGTAAAGATATGATTGAAAACATCCTTGATTGTTCTTTAGATTTTGATTTCTATGAACATTGTGTATATGGTAAATGGAATTGGGTGAGATTCCCATTTGGTGTTACAAGGTCAAAAGGGATATTGTAGTTGAAACAAATTGATGTGTTTGGACCTGTAAATATTCCATATTTAGGAGGATATTTATACTACATCTTATTTATAGATGAATTATATAGGAAAGCATGGTTGTATTACCTTAAAAAAAAAAATTGGTTTTCAAAAAATTCAAAGAGTTCAAATCTCTTGTAGAAAAACAAACAATTCATAATATGCAAGTGTTATTCATTGATAATGCAAGAGATTTATAAGGGAAATATTTTAAGCAATTTTGTAAATAGTGTGGAATAGCATAAATCCATACACACTTCAATAAAATGGTGATATAGAAACGCTGAATAGTACTTTGATGGAAAAGGTAAGAAGTATACTAAGTGGTGAAAACATAGAACAAAAAATTAGGGAAAAGGAAATAGAAACTACTTGTTAACTTATCAACTAATCACCTACATAAATGTTTGTTGATAAGACTCCTCTTGAGAGATTGACTAGTGAAAATCACTCTATTGTATGTCTCAAAGAATTTGGTTGCAATGATTATGTACATGTTCTAAAGGAGAAAAGGAATAATATGGAAAATAAAGAACATAAATGTATCTTCATTAATTATAAATATGGAGTAAAAGGATACAAAATTTAGTATTCAGTAAGAAGGAAAAAAAAATATGGTCATGATGTGATATTTAGAGAATTTGGAAATATTCCCAAGCATGAAGATGCACCAAGAGAAGTAAAACTAGAGAAAGTAGAGTTTGGTCTAGAGAATGGAGAATCTAACTCAGTGGATCAGGATGGGTCAAATGAATTAGATGATGAGAGGAAACCATAGATCCCATTCTTGAGGAGATATCTTCAAATAGGAATGAAATTAAAAATTCATAGTCAACCAATTTTCATTATTCTCTTGTTTTATTTGTTGCTGAAGGTGATATTAAGACTATTATAGAGGCAACTGATTTTAAGGAGAGTAAACTCTAGAAGAAATGGTGGCCTTGGAAAAATATGAGGCTTGGGACTTGGTCAAGTTTCCCAATGGAAGAAAATGTGTTTGTAGAATATGGGTGTTCAAGGATAAGATGAATACAAAAGGTAGAGTGGAGGAGTATAAGGCTCACCCCATAGCAAAGGGATATTGCCAAGTGAAGGGAATTGACTTTGGTAATATTTTCTATTCTATTGAAAAAGTTCACAATTCCACTAGATTTGTATTATAACTTACTACACCATTTGATCTTGAAGTAGAGAAAATAGATACAAACACAACATTCCTATATGGGGACCTGGAAGAAGATTGATTCGGATTATTTTCGACACGAAATGAGAGTGAAGATGTAATAAATAAATGTACAGAGATGTATCAAATATCCAACAATATAACAAAAATATATTATAGGTGCAAGCATAAACATAGAGATACAGTAATACACAATTTCTATTAATGAGCGAAAATGTGCAAAGACTGTAAAAATACAGAGCGAAAGACTCATTAGAATGGTGGAATCTTATATATGATAAGAGATGTGACGGCTACTTTCATTCGAAAGAAGATGATTTAAAATGAGGCTTGAAAGGATTTTTTAGCATAAATAAATTAAAAAACCCTAACCCCAGAAAATGAAAATCCAACAATTTTCTAGACCTTGTTTTGGGTAGTTTGGTGTATCAATTTCTCGGGGGCATAATTGTTGCATATGACCTCTATTTTAGGCACACGATAGCCCTTTGGAAAGGTCTATCCGAGGAATACACATGTTTCCATTAGAATCTAGTTAAACCATACAATTTTTGTATGGAGAGCCCTTAAAACGATGTTTAGGGCCTCAAAACGACCCCGTAATTTGAGGACCCAAAAACTAGGGAAGATTGACAAACTTAAAAAATGCCAAAATGAGCCAGTTGGAATTGATGGGTGGCCACCAATATCCACCTGGATCAATCTTTCCTCCTTAGGAAGAAATGGTATCCATTGTGTTGAGTTCCCGGGGGAGAAGGGAAAGTGATTGTTGAATCTAAATCTTGTTGAGTCACTTGCCTTGTTGGAGACATTGTGATGCTTGGTTTGTGGAAGGTTGCAACAAACCTATTGTTGGATGGGTTGAATACATTCAACAAGTCAGGATACATGAGATGTCTATGTGCAGAAGGAATCTTTTCGCTTTGCTACAATCTTGTCGACCTGCTTCTTTTGGATAGAAGGTGCTTGGACTGAGGCTATTGTGGTTATAGTGTCCTTTTGTTCACCTTTTGAAGAGATTGTGAAGATTCTAAATTTTATAGTATGAGATACTTCCTTGTGACATTATTTAGGTGGTAAAGTAGTCGAAATTACCTCTGGTATCGTATAGACATGACCCCCCAGATTAACAATGACTCTACAGGGTTGAGGATCATAAATAGAATGGAGATTCCACATATATGGCTAGCCCAAGAGAACATCACATACATCCATTGGGTAAACATCACATAATACCTCATCCTTGAAGGGATGAATGTCATATGACAATCAAAATTATTGTTTGACACAAAGATCTCGTCCCTAGCGAAGCCACCTGATGTTGTATGGCTGTGAGTGTGGCATTGTTGAAAATCTCAATTGGTTGACAACCCCTGCTAAGATGACGTTCTTCTGGCTTCCACTATCAACAATAAAATGTAGTGGGGTCTCCTTCACCCACATCTATGAATGAAAAATTAACTCCCCCTCTTCAGGATCTGCTGGTTATTCTGGTTGAATTGTTGTTGTCACAACCATAGTAGTGGGCTCTGCATCGATGATCTGTCTTCAACTAGTATCTTCTGAATCATATTTTGAATTAGGGTTCGACTCCTTGTCTTTGACCTCAACCACCAATGATTGTTTTGAGAAACATTCATCATTGTTGTGCAAGGGTATTTTGTGGAAATCAAACCACTTTCTAGTGTCCTTCTTCGTCTTCCTGTGACCCTTTTTTTCTTGTGGCTTAGACTGGTTTTCAAGAAGTTGTTTTTTAAGGTCATATTTATCATACTTTGGTTGTTGTGGATTTGCAAACCCAAAATATCGTTTGTTTTGATGCTTAAATGTTTTCTCGATTTTAACAACATATCAATAAGAAACACCTAGTGATGAGTTGTCTAGAAAATCCATTTCAGTTTGTATGTATCTGTGTAGAGACCCACGGTATTTTAGAACCAAATGTTGCTTGAAGTATTTGATACCCTGCTTGGTGCACAAGGTATGGAAAGTATTTATGAACTCTAAAACTATTTGGCCCCTCTCTTTCCACATTTTGGTCAATCTCATGTATTGGTTTTCATAGTTACCAACAAGGTAATATTGTTCCTTGACCGCATGCACAAAAAAATCCCAAGTGGTATCGGTCACATATATTCTAGACTCCTCTATGGAAATATTCTCCTAGTAAGTTTCCCACTAATGTTTGTCATGGGGGATATCCTTAAGGAGTGCGAAGCTTATATTTTCCCTATTGGAAAAATGGTGAACAGAGAAATAACCTTCTATAATATTTAACCATTTGTCTGGGGAATCCGCATCTATCTGAACTTCAAATAAGGGAAAATCAAAATTAACCAGTACCTTGAAAGGAGTGGTTCTTCCAAATTGGTCATTTGATGAAGATGTACCTGCTGCTATCGACAAGTGTTGAAGGATGTGGGAAAAATTCTCCATCATTTCTTCCCTATGTCTTGTGAGAGCTTGTTCAAGCAACAGATTGATAGAATCTTTCGCTCCATAGTTTTTATTTTCTTCTGCCATGGAGGGTTTCTTGGGAATGTGAGAGTGATTGTACTAGAGAGAGATAATCTCGAGACCCAACTTGCTATACGCATACCTCGTTGGGGACATGTACTGAAAAATGATGAAGAGAAGTCTCCTCTGATACCACTGATCCATATTATTTTCGACCCAAAATGAGAATGGAGAATAATAAATAAATGTACATAGGTGTATCATATATCTAAAACAATAACAAAAATATATCAGATACGAAACCATAAAAATAGAGATATACTGATACACAATTTATATTAATGAGTGAAAACGTACGAAGACTATAAAAATACAGAGTGAAAGACTCACTAGAATGGTGACATCTTATCTCTGAGAAGAAATGTGACGTCTACTCGCATTCGCAAGAAGCTGATTAACAATGAGGCTCTAAAGGCCTTTTTAACATAAATAAAATAAAAACCCCTAACCACAGAATATTAAAAGCCAACAACTTTGTGGACCCCGTTTTGGGTAGTTTGTTGTATGTGAGATCGGAAGA
>CBVK0101314176.1:0-12441 GCA_900067695.1 Picea abies | reverse complement strand
AGGGCTAATCCAAGCATCCATTTAGGGTCATCTAAAAAATGATCCTGATAGTGGCAATTTTCAAGTCATGATTTTCTAGCACATTTTTTAGGGATTTGTAATGCATTTTTGGGGTTAACGATGCAGATGGATTGAGGCATAACTCGGTCTTCTAATGTTCTTTTGAGCAAGTTAAGTAAGACCCAAAATATATCACTGAGAAAAAATTTATGATCTTGACAAGGATCATTTTTTCTTTGGACAACTTGGATTTTTCCAACTTAGTGTTACATCTCAACTATTGTAACGACCCCATCGTTATGACTACAAGCGAAGCAGAAAGTGCATAATTTTTTTTTTTTTTTAGGCAGGAAGGTAACGACGACAACAGTTGAACCACACAACTGACGATGAACACCGTGCAAGCAGAACAAGCAACAAACAACTATGACTCCACGCACTGGCACAAGAGCAATTGGGCAAAACATGCGTAAAACAACAAGGAGAAATGACTACCCACCCGACACAAACAGCGTAAAACAACAAGGAGAAATGACTACCCACCCGACACAAACATGACCACGACTACACGCTAAGGGACAACATCCCCATCTCAACACAATGGCCTCGATGACCAGTTAACTAGAACCTCAATGGCATGCAACCAAACACATGAAGGCATTCAACCCATGCGCCAATAGCAAACTTGCAATGGTCAGCATCACTCACACAGAAGGTATAGACTCTGACCAATTTATCAAATGCCTCTAACCACTAGGGTGCGCAATGATTCCCTTTTCAGGAATCATGTCATCACCAGGTGATAGGGTGACAAATTTTCTTTGGAAATAAACAAAAGTAAAATAAGAAAATAAGAAAATTGATATAATAAAATAATGATTAAAATCTTTTAAGGAAATATGATCAACCATAAGTTATAATAAAAACATAAACTATAATAAGAGTAAGATTTTTAAAATTTGACATAATTTAAATTGAATCCAAATCTTAATATAAAATAAAAATTGTCCATCTTTCCAACTATGTTTAAAGCTAGCTTGAATTTATGTGCAACTTGTGTAGGGGTTAAATTAAAAGCTTGAAGAATCTATATTAACTTTTGACAATCATGCCCCAGGAAGTTGCCCGCATGCACGCACCTAGTGCATCCCTCCTTCTTTTCCCTACGCCATGGCCCCAAGAGGGGGCCTTGAGGCTCCCCCCAAACCCTTATCCCTGGAGATAGAATCTTTCATAAAAATTGTTATAGCCAAGGGAAAATGCACAACCACAGAGACGCAAAATAAATTTGTCAAAAAATTGGACGGAATTCCCTCAGTCGACCTCCCAAAAGACGAAAATTGTAGATCTACCTTGAATCTTGTTGAATGGGGACTAATTGACCAGTTCACAGGCCTATGGCCGTCTCGCAAAGCTGTAGAGGCATGGATCTAGAGAAACTGGATCCCCCTAGCAAAAGAAGGCATCAAAAGCCATCTCATAGGCAGGGGATTTTACGCTTTTGTTTTTGATAGCATAGAGGACATAAATCTTATATTCAGGAACAAACCATATTTCATGGGCCCTCGGGGCCTATACCGGAACAAATGGTCACCATATTTTGACCCAACTCAATATGTGCCCTCATCCGTTTCGGTATGGGTGTGCCTCCCACATCTCCCCTTTCACTACTAGAATTTGAAGTCTCTGGAATCCATTGGGAAAACTCTTGGAAAATACATCGACAAAGCAGACAAAAAGGACCAGTACTCTTGCACCATAATATGTGTTGAAGTAGATCTGGAGGTGGGGCTCCCGGAATCCATCCAGCTAAAGGTCGCAAACTGGTCTCACATCCAAGAACTGGACTACGAACAACTCCTATTCAAATGTAGGTACTGCCATGGCTATGGGAACTTCGTTAGGCACTACAAAAAGAAGAAAGTGGAAGAGGGGGAGATCGCGAAAGGAGAACAATGGACAAAGGTCCAGAAAGCACCTCATCCAAATAATAACAATAAAACCAAAGGGAAAGGGGCATCAAAAGGCCCTGATGTCCTCACTCCAGGGAAAGATTTTGGGGAAGGAAGCTCAGCCCTCCCAACCCCAGAGGCCCTCAAAAATCCCTTTGAAATCCTCAACAACCTTCCAAAAATATATGATCCAGGGATTGAAGAACTCGAGCAATAGACCCCCCCTCCCACAGCGGGGAAAAACAATGGCGAGGAAGCCCATCCCGGTTCCCCAATAGGAACCTCCCCCTCCCCTTCCTATGCAGAAATAACTAAAAAGAAACCCCCAGAAAACTTTGGATCTTCGGAGGATGAATCTTTCAAAAGACCCTTAAAAAGACCTGGCAGAAAATCCCACAAAGAAGTAAGAGAGGCAGAAGCAGAGAGGAAAAAAATGTAAGGAAGCAAATCCACCATTGAGATGCCCATTGGAAGAAATACCATAACAAGGCCTCCCAAGGGAGGACCTACCCACTCTAATCCAAGTAAATAATGAGTATAGTCTCTTGTAATTGCAGAGGCCTAGGGAACCCATCAAAGGTCGAAGCAGTCAAAGATCTCTTGAAAAATGAATCTCCCGAAATTCTCATGCTCCAAGAGACAAAAATCGAAGGGGCAACCCTCTTAAAAATCATCAAACTGAAATGGAAGAAAAATGTAGGGAAAGCTATGAGTGCAAGGGGCTCCTCCGACGGTCTTGCAACTCTCTGGTTGGAAGATAAGTTCCATCTCGAAAGTTCCTTTGAGACCCAACATTGGATCCACACCAAACTCTAGCACTATGCAAGTAAGATCACCTTCTCTCTCTTTAATCTTTATGTTGTCATCCTTTCTGCTGAAAAGAAGGATTGTTGGCAAACTCTATCAGTCTTTTTAGAAAATCAGCTCCATACAAACATCATTATTGTTGGAGATCTCAACTTAACATTTAAACCAAATGAAAAGAGAGGGGGAAACTATAGTAGGGACCAAATGATTCCTCTTGTTGAGGAGCTAATTCAGAAGCGAGATCTCCTGGACTTCAAGCCCATGAAAGGCCTCTTTACCTGGACAAACAACAGAGTGGGAATGGACCACATCTCAACCCACTTGGATCGGTTCCTAGTGCAGAGCTCACTAATAATTGAAAAGAGAATAATCTCTTCCAAAATACTTCCCAAACTGACATCTGATCACAAGCCCATTCTCCTCCAACTGGAAGAGGAAGAAAATTTGGGTCCAATACCTTTTCGTTATAGCCCTCTCTGGACAAAAAAGGAAGGTTTCCTGGAAACTGTTAACTTAGCTTGGTCCACTCCAATAATAGGATCTCCCAGTTATGTGTGGGAACAGAAAATAAAGACAACAAAGCACACCTTAAAAGAATGGATTAAAAATCCAAACAAAACCCCTCCATGCCACAGAAGAGAGGTTGTCTAGCAATTAGCAGATCTACAAATGAAAATGGAGAATAAAGATATTACCAGCTAAGATCTAGAGAAGGAACAAGCTACCCAATTCAATTCCTTTCGAGCTTTCCGTTGAGAAGAGGAGTATTGGAGACTCAAATCTCGCAGCTTGTGGCTAAGAGTTGGAGATCGTAATACCACCTTATTTCACCGGCAATATAGAGCCTGAATCTCTAGAAATCATATCTTAGAAATAATCTCTGCAGATGGATCGATTTGCAAAGGTGCAGCCCAGCTTAAAGAGGCAGTAGAAATCCACTTCCAGAAACTTTATAAAGAAGATGGAGTTGAATGCGAGGAGGCCACTACAGAATTTCTCTCTCACATTCCTTCCTTGGTGAGTAAAGAAGATAATGCAGCCCTCATGAAGCCTTTCACAGAAGAAGAAATCAACAATGTTATTTGGTCTATGGAGCCTGACAAAGCCCCAGGGCCAGATGGCCCAATTCAATTCCTTTCATGCTTTCCATCAAGAAGAAGAGTATTGGAGGCTTAAATATCGTAGCTTGTGGCTAAGAGTTGGAGATCGTAATACCTCTTTCTTCCATTGGCAATATAGAGCCTGAATCTCTAGAAACCATGTTTCTGAAATTGCCTCTGCAGATGGGTCGATTTGCAAAGATTTAACATAGCTTAAAGAGGCAGCAGAAATTCATTTTCAGAATCTTTATAAAGAAGATGGAGTTGATTGTGAGGAGGCCACCACATACTTTCACTCACACATCCCCTCTCTGGGGAGTAAGGAATACAATTATGCCCTTATGAAGCCTTTTACAGAGGAAGAAATTTGCAATGTTATTTGGTCTATAGAGCCTGACAAAGCCCCAGGGCCAGATGGCTTTTCAATCAATTTCTATAGAAATTGTTGGGAAATAATCAAGATATATTTTCTAAGAATGATAAAAGCATTCCAGCAAAAAGCCAAAGTCGGAGGCAGTGTTAACTCCACTTTTCTAGCCTTAATTCCCAAAGAAGTGAATCTGGGCTCCTTTGATAGATTCAAGCCAATCTCACTGTGCAACACTTCGTATAAAATCCTTTCAAAACTAATGGTGAACAAGGTCAAGCCTCTGCCAGGGAAGCTCATCTCACTTGCCCAAAGCGGTTTTGTTAAAGGGAGACATATTTTGGACAATGTAATACAGGTGCAAGAAGCAATGCATTCCAGCCATCAGCAAAAAGAGAAAGGGATGCTCATAAAACTCAATATGGAAAACGCTTTCGACCAGGTAAAACTCTCATTCATTTACAAAGTCCTTCTTTCCTCTAGCTTCAATTCAGAATTTGTTAATTTAATCAAAGCCTACACTGACAAGCCGTGGATAGCCCCGCTAGTAAATGGTAGGCCAACTAACTTTCTTCAAGCTTCGAGGGAACTAAGGCAAGGCTGCCCTCTCTCTTCCTTCTTGTACATCATAATGGTGGATTCCCTTAGCAAAAATCTAACTGTGGAAAATAAATTCAAGACCGTCCCAGGCATTAGACTGGTGAGGGAACTAGAACCAATCAATCATGCTCTATTTATTGATGGCTCCCTCTTTCTTGGCAGAGCATCAATAATGATAACATAGACCTTTAGTATCATCCTCCAAAGTTTTCGCAGAATCTCCGGAGCACTCATCAACAGAAAGAAGAGCACAGTGTATGGATGGAATGTTGATCAACAAACCATTCAACGAATTGCTCAGTTCCTAGGATTTGCAGGGTATGCCACTTGGGAAAAAATAAAATACCTCGGACTTCCCTTAACTCTGGGATCCAATAAATCTTCATTGTGGACAAAAATAATAAGCAAAATTAAGGCAAAAATAGCAGCATGGGGAGGGCAGTGGCTCACAATAGCAGAAAAACTCATTCTCATTAAATTGGTGCTCTCCTCTCTACCAATCTATCAGGCTTTCTTCCTCTTGGCTCCAAAGACGATTCTGACACAAATTTCACACCTGATCCGAGATTTTCTGTGGAAAGGAGGAAAGGGAAATCGAAGGAAATTCCATCTCGTCAGCTGGGAAACTGTCAATTGCCCTATCAAGGAAGGAGGATTGCAAATAAGATATCCTGGTCATGCCAATGTAGCTCTCGGGGGGAAAATCAGATGGAAACTCTTCTCAAACTCCAGACATCCAGTGAGCCAAATTATAAGAATACAATACCTCCAAGGGAAATCGATGAGGAATATACCAACAAAGGAACGTTGATCTAGAATATTTTTCGAGCTGGGCTAGATTTCTTCCAAAGTCATTTGTATCGAATCCCTGGCAATGGAAAAAAAACGTTTATTTGGAAAGACAAAATCATGGGCCACCCTCCTCTTGAAAAAGATGAAGAAATCAACAAGATCTGCGAGTGTCTTACTCAGTGCGATCTCAACAGACTGATAGACATTTCATCATGGGATGCCTCAGGAAATTGGTTGGCATGGAAACTCCCTGAAATCCCAGCGTATCTGCAACATCAGAAGGCGTTGCTCATAAAATTGTTGTCTGATTTGGCTCATGTTCACCTGAGTACGTCAGACACTTGGGGATGGGGAAAGACTAGGAAATATACAGCAACTCAAGGCTACAATTCCTTACAATCTCTTCGACCAATGGCATATTCAACAACTCTATGGAAGAAGGTATGGGACCCGATGGGTCTTCCAAAAGTGAATTTCTTCTTTTGGACTCTAATGCACAAGAAAACATTGACAGGATAAAATCTGATAAAAAGAGGTATAGTTGGACCACATAGATGCCCCTTGTGTTGCAGCGCCATCAACACTATGGACCACCTGTTTGTGGATTGTCCATTTTCCCAAGAAGCCTGGAAGATCACCCTTAGCGGCCTCAACATCATAGCTCCTTTGCAGATCACAATCACAACCCTCTACTCCTCTTGAAAGGCGAGATATTCCCACGAGATGAAAATCAAATCAATCTGGCAAAGAATTTGGCAAGCAATACCCAAATATTTATGCTGGAAAATCTGGCTGGAAAGAAACGACCAGATCTTCAATAGCGTCCCCCATTCCCCCTTGATGGTGGCCATCAAAGAAAAATCACTACTCCTACAAGCTATGACTCAACATCTGTTCAAGGATGAAAACTTGAAGAAAAGGATTGGTTAGGAGCTATCATACCCGAGGAAAAAAAAATCACTGCATGCCCCCAAAGCACTCCAAGTTGGCGTTTAAGAGAAACAGATGTAGTATTTGAAGATTGGTGGAGGAAACAAGGTAAATCAACGATCTTTTTTGACGACACCTCCAAAGGAAACCTAGGGAAAGCAGGGGTAGGTGGAGTGATTTACTCCTTCGATGGACAAAGGAAAGATATCTTCAACTGGGGACTAGGATGAAGAACCAATAATTAGGCTGAAATCTTGGGGCTATTAAAATCCTGTCATATAGCGCGGGAAAATGGCATTAAAGAAGTTTGAGTTTTTGGGGATTCAGAAATTTTAATAAAAGCAATAATCACAGAAGACCATTTCAACAACCCAGCGCTCAAAAAGACTCTGCAAAGGTTAAGGTATGTGCTGCGGGACTTCTCCAACGCTAAATTCTACCACATCATGCGAGGATCGAATACGGAAGCAGATGAACAGGCAAACGTGGGATGCCTCTTGTCCCAAGGCACATTTATCAAAAATGAGGAAGCACCTATATGGATTTCTATCCCATAAATCTGGAAACATTTCAACCCTCGGCAATAAAAAAGGAAAAACCTATGTCTCAAAAAAGTGAACCGTTGAAGCATTGTAATTATGGTTGTTTAGGCCTTGGCCCAACCAATTTCTAAATAATAAAAAATCTACCTGTTTTAGTTAAAAAAAAAATTGTCCATCTTCATGATACTTTAAACATATAAAAGAAAAGAAAAGATCCTTACCTTTTAAAAAGATAAATAAAAATCTAAAATAAACTAACAAGTAACCTGGTATTTGTAACATACAAGTAAAATTTTAGACATTATAATCAAGTAACCTGGTATTTGTAACATACAAGTAAAATTTTAGACATTATAATCACTATCATTAATTATAAGTTGTCGTCCTTTCAAGCTGGAAAAAAATATAATGAAATCACTATCTATGGACGCAGATAAGATCTATATAATAATTGTGATATCTAACAATCTGTATAATAAAATCACCATCCCTATGTTCTATAAAACGAGGCAATATCTAGGTCAATGCAGTCTGCATTCAATCGTTGCCTTCATACGATTGGTTGTCTATATATTAGTGTTGACTTCCTTGCTGCCAAGAATTAATGAAATTGTTGTTAATTGATATTCAACTAAACATTGTTGCCTTTTAATAGGGACCAACCCATCGTTGTCTAATTATACAGCTATATCGCTAACAAATGAAGATTGCTATCATACGTTGCTATATATGAATTCACTTCCCTGCACAACAATACTGTTCTTAAAATTGTTGACCAAGCTATGGGTAAATTTAACCATTTAATATCTGCCAACATCTATTAAGTTAGACGTCACAGGGTCTAAATTTTCGCTATACTGCAGGTATTAAAACGTTGTCAGGGTAAATTCTACCATTTAATAAACACCATTAAGGAACGCTCAATGAGTCACTACCATAATAAAATGCTAACCATATAGCATGCTGCTAATACAAATGCCACAAATATAAAATGTTGCCCTTATAATTCGTTGGGTAATTTAAACGTCTGGGTAAATAAAATCCATAACGACTAGGTGTTAGATGACCTGTTGTCGAAGGGTTTCCCTTTTTTTTTTAAATGCGGGCTAAGTATTGACATGCTAAATAAAACACCATGGTTGGCATGGAAACTCCTTGAAATCCTAGCGTATTTGCAATGTCAGAAGGCGTTGCTCATAAAATTGTTGTCTGATTTGGCTCATGTTCACCTGCACACGTCAGACACTTGGGGATGGGGAAAGACTAGGAAATATACAACAACTCAAGGCTACAATTCCTTACAATCTCTTCAACCAATGGAAGATTCAACATCTCTATAGAAGAAGGTATGGGACCCGATGGGTCTTCCAAAAGTGAATTTCTTCTTTTGGACTCTAATGCACAAGAAAACATTGACATGATAAAATCTGATAAAAAGAGGTATAGTTGGACCACATAGATGCCCCCTGTGTTGTAGCGCCATTGAGACTATGGACCACCTGTTTGTGGATTGTCCATTTTCCCAAGAAGCCTGGAAGTTCACCCTCAATGACTTCAACATCACAACTCCTTTGCAGATCACAGTCACAGCCCTCTACTCCTCTTGCAAGGCGAGATATTCCCACGAGATGAAAAGAAAATCAATCTGGCAAGCAATACCCAAATATTTATGCTGGAAAATCTGGTTGGCAAGAAAGGACCAGATCTTCAATAGTGTCCCCCATTCCCCCTTGACGGTGGCCATCAAAGAAAAATCACTACTCCTACACGCTATGACCCAACATCTGTTCCAGGATGAAAACACTCTCGTTCCTGAAGAAAAGGATTGGTTAGGAGCTGTCATACCCAAGGAAAAAAAAATCATTGCACGCCCCCCAAAGCACTCCAAGTTGGCATTTAAGAGAAACAGATGCAGTATTTCAAGATTGGTGGAGGAAACAAGGTAAATCAATGATCTTTTTCAACAACGCCTCCAAAGGAAACCTAGGGAAAGCAGGGGCAGGTGGATTGATTTACTCCTCCGATGGACAAAGAAAAGATATCTTCAACTGGGGACTAGGACGAAGAACCAATAATCAGGCTGAAATCCCGGGGCTGTTAAAATCCTGTTAGATAGCGTGGGAAAATGTCATTAAAGAAGTTCAAGTTTTTGGGGATTCATAAAATTGAATAAAAGCAATAATCACGAAAGACCATTTCAGAAACCCAATGCTCAACAAGACTCTGCAAAGGCTAAGGTATGTGCTGCAAGACTTCTCCAACACTAAATTATACCACATCATGCGAGGATCGAATACGGAAGCAGACGAACATGAAAACGCGAGATGCCTCTTGTACCAAGACACATTTATCAAAAATGAGGAAGCACCTCTATGGATTTCTATCCCATAAATCTGGAAACATTTCAACCCTCGGCAATAAAAAAGGAAAAACCTATGTCTCAAAAAAGTGGACTGTTGAAGCATTGTAATGATGGTTGTTTAGGCCTTGGCCCAACCAATTTATAAATAATAAAAAATCTACCCGTTTTAGTCAAAAAAAAATTGTCCATCTTCATGATGCTTTAAACATATAACAAAACAACTTATCATCAAATATTTCAATTATAACCTACAACATAAGGCCTATTTATATTCACATGAATAACAACATTATAATGAAGCTCTTAATAATGCAACATTATTAATGAGAATAAAAGAAAAGAAAAGATCCTTACCTTTTAAAAAGATAGATAAAAATCTAAAATAAACTAACAAGTAACCTGGTATTTGTAACATACAAGTAAAATTTTAGACATTATAATCACTATCATTAATTATAAGTTGTCGTCCTTTCAAGCTGGAAAAAAAAAAAATGAAATCACTATCTATGGATGCAGATAGGATCTATATAATAATTGTGATATCTAACAATTTGTATAATAAAATCACCATCCCTATGTTCTATAAAACGAGGCAATATCTACATCAATGCAGTCTACATTCAATCGTTGCCTTCATACGATTGGTTGTCTATATATTAGTGTTGACTTCCTTGCTGCCAAGAATTAATGAAATTGTTGTTAATTGATATTCAACTAAACATTCAATCGTTGCCTTCATACGATTGGTTGTCTATATATTAGTGTTGACTTCCTTGCTGCCAAGAATTAATGAAATTGTTGTTAATTGATATTCAACTAAAACATTGTTGCCTTTTAATAGGGACTAACCCATCGTTGTCTAATTATACAATTGTATCGCTAACAAATGAAGATTGCTATCATACATTGCTATATATGAATTCACTGCCCTGCACAACAATACTGCGCTTAAAATTGTTGACCAAGCTATGGGTAAATTCAACCATTTAATATCTACCAACATCTATTAAGTTAGACATCATAGGATCTAAATTTTCGTTGTACTGCAGGTATTAAAACATTGTCAGGGTAAATTCTACCATTTAATAAACACCATTAAGGAACGCTCAATGAGTGACTACCAAGATAAAATGCTAACCATATAGCGTGCTACTAATACAAATGCCACAAATATAAAACGTTGCCCTTATAATTCACTGGGTAATTTAAATGTCTGGGTAAATAAAATCTATAACAACTAGGTGTTAGATGACCTGTTGTCGAAGGGTTTCCCTTTTTTTTTAAATGCAGGCTAAGTATTGACACGCTAAATAAAACGCCATGTAAATCGCTGTACACAAGGAATATTAAATAAATCGCCATTACTCAATTCTAGAGATTCATCACGGTAATATTGTTCTGTCACAACCATGGGCAACCTAAATTCGATGTCAAATGATTATCACTTAGTTGTTACAATGCTATTATGACAAGGTTGTCTGTAGTATAAGTCAAAGTAGAGTTACACTTATGATATCGCAGGGATATGATAGCACGGTTTTAAGTATGAAAAACACAGAGTGATATATGTAATCGATCACATGTTTTACCATAAGATAATACTTAGTTACAGGATGACATTGATATGTACAAGACATCACAGGGTGTACCATTAAGTCACTGCTCAAGGATATTAACTATGCAGTATGAAAAAGGGTAAAATCGCAGCCTAAATATAATAATTCTCAACATTACACAAGTCAAGAAAATGATGCCATTACACCGTGAAGAGGCCAAGAGAAGTCGTTGGGAAAAGTGATAATGCAGTGGGTCGATAGTAGTGTTAATCATAGTCAAAGTAATGAACATACACCATTACACAAGAAGAAAAGAAAACACTACCATATATAGTGAAAATGCCAAGAAAAGTTGCAGGGTAAAATTGCCATTAAAAAGTGATAAAAACGCAGAGTGTAATTGCCAGGGAGTGCATTAAACGCAGAGATTAATTATCTAGGAATATAATTAAAAAACTCAAAGTCAAAATTTTGTGGATGAGTGTGTTGTAATGCAAATAATAATTTCCATCAATAAAATAAAACAGAGAGTTAAGTTGAGTACAATGAAAACCATTTAAAGGGTTGTTGATCGTGTTGTCATGAGAAGACTGAAAGCTCTGCCAAAAATAAAATGCAGATAAATATACTCAAATGATAATGTAGGTAAAGGCAAAATAATAATTGGTAGCGCTATCACAATGAAATTGAATTGTAATAAGAATGGTAAGTTCGTTGTCAAAGCTTGGCAAGGTCGCAGTCCAATAAGAGGGTAAATCGCTGACTGTAAAAAGGGTAAAACACAGAGTTAAAAATTTGAGGACGCAGAGTTAAAATTGCAGAGGGTATTCAACGGTTCACAGATAGGAATGACAACAATGGAAGAATTACTCAACACAAGAAGGCACAATGACCATCAATCAACCAAGAACAATCAACAGGGGTAGACGACTGGGCAAACACATCCTTCGATCATCATCCACGCACATAAAAGTAGGGAATTAGGATCTATAGGTCTATTAACACTGAAGTGACGACCGTCAATCCGGTTCCTGGCCGACTACTCAGGTGTGGATTGATGATCTAGGGATGAGGATGAATTAAAGAACAACTCTTCACAATAAATCAATAAAACAAATAGGACAATCACGTCATTCAAGGATCTAATGCCAAGGGAATCAATTCAAGCAGCGAGCTTAAGGCTATGAGGAATTTAAGTTCTCGATTACACTGCTAATTCAAACACTTCCTTACACAATTAAAGGTATAGAAATGAAAGCACAAGATCAATAGTAATCTACTATGCAAAATAAAATCTTGCATATCATAGCCCAAGGTGACAACTCCGAGTCGATGTCCCGCGCGCTCCTTGCAGCTCTCACTTTCTGACTGTTGTGACTTCACCGGTACCTCCCAGCCAATGCTAGGGGTACTATTCTTCCCCCTTAGCCCCC
>CBVK0101314174.1:0-10940 GCA_900067695.1 Picea abies | reverse complement strand
AATTTCTAAATTAATTCATTTATTAAATTTTTTTTTTTTTTTTTCCTTTCAATAAAGTAGTATTTATTAGTTTTTAAAAACTTTTGAAAATCATTTTAAATACTCAAATAACTTAATATAGAAAATATATAATATTTTATTAATTATATAAATAATAATCTAATTTTAAGGTCACGGCTAAGCTAAATACCAAATTGGTGTATGAGACTTCTTTATTTGTGGGACACGGGATCCCTTTGCACAATGATTTGACTACTAAAGTTTATGAAGGTATACATACCCTACCCCCTCTAGATTTGAATTTATGGCCTCTTAGGAGGAAACACGTGTTCTTAATCATTAGACCCACTTAAGTTATATGCATATATATGTGTGTGTGTGTGTGTGTGTGTGTGTGTGAGAGAGAGAGAGAGAGAGAGTGTGTGTGTGTGAGAGAGAGAGAGAGAGAGAGAGAGAGAGAGAGAGAGAGAGAGAGACTAAAATCTAATCATGGCATACATCACTTGACAATAATATTTACAATTATTTTAAAAACACATTGAAATTTTACTAAAATCTATATGATGATGTTAAGGAAAAAAATCAAATTAAGTGATTTGTTTAACATATAGTTTCTATGGTAAAAAAATTAAGACATAAGCTTTCGAGCTCTATTTGGGTTTCATAAGTTAACGAATTATGAAGATTCATCATGATACAAATGATTTGAAGTAAGACCTAATGTCTATGTAGGTAGCTCAATTGAGGAGAAAGTGTTTTTCATCCTTCATTTTCTTAGTATAACAAAAAAATACATATTATTTCTTCCTACGATGTTTTAGTTATAGTCTAACACCTAGTTATATTGTGAAGCTCATAATACTTTGTTTTTATTTTATCATTATTAATTTTTTTTTAATATGACCACAATAAAAATATATTTTGATCTTCTAAATTGGGGTTAATAATCTCTTTATAGTATTTGAACTTTTTCTTAATTTCTTCGTTGCACCACAATTTCTTTTTAAATTTAATTGTGATTGTACTTTTAATGGCAGAAATATCTTGAAGAGTGGCCTCCTATTTTATCCTCTAATGGTTAAGCCAATAATGTGCATCTTTAGTCCATCCCATCTTAAGTCTCGAGTGTTTTTTTATTGGAATTCAAAGTAATTTTGAAGCACCTCTCAATCTTAATGTTAATGATTTTGTGTTTGTACATTAAGTACCTAGTTATAACCTTACTCTTAATCAACGGACACATCATATCTAATAGAAGTATTGGATAGGGCATGCTATTTTTTATTTTAATGTTATTAATTATAAAACACTTATGTATTTCCTTGATTTTCCTCTATGCTTCTCTCGAAATGCTACAACCCCAAATTATATATGATTACCAACATAACTAATGTATCATAGAGGACATTTTTTCTTTAAAACCAAAATTCTTTTTTTTTTTTTTTATAGTTGTCTAAGTTCAAAATAGTCTTTACAATCTCCATTGATCCTTCTTTCAACACTATAGTTTCAATTGATCTTGTGATGAAGATCAACTCCAAGATATTTGGATCATAAAACTTCCTCCAAAATGTTATTGTCGTATAAAAAATTAGGCTAGGGGATTTGTCTAGATCTAATGATCATAAATTTTGATTTATCATAGTTCATTTCCATTACAAATCAAGAACATAAATCTTTGAGAATTTAAGTTGCTTGCCAAAAGAACAATTTCATCTACATAAAGAAGAAGGATGATGACTATTTTATCCAAAGTAGTTCCAACACAACTTGCTTTCACTAGACACACTTTCAACTTGTCAAGATAAATCCCAAAAAGGGCACAAGACAAAGGAAAACCTTGCTTAACCTCTATATTGCAATTTATTTTTCCTAATTAGCCCTTGTTATTTATAAACTTAATATTTACTCTCATACAACCCATTTAAAAAAAAAATGGGAACCCCTCTTTTTACAAAAAGTAAACTCGGAAATAAGTTTGACCTACCCTTATACACTTAAGTGAAAGGTAGGGTTTGTTAATACCTAGCCAATGCTATACAATAATATGCCAAAATTTTACATCAACAATATTATATATAATCAATATCCACATATAACAAAACCCAATCAGGATGGAACCCGGGTCATTATCAAAATAATTGTTTCAAGTTGATCAAGACCATATTGTAGTGCCCTGTTTTATCTCACTACTTTTGAAAAACTAAACTTATTCCTTGAGGTAATTTTCTTGCAACGACCCAGTTAATAAATGTTTGGATGGCATTTAGATGCTATTTCATTTTAAAGTTAAAATATGGAAATTATTGTATTAATTGCATGAGATTAATGAATAAAGTACATGAGATTGATTGTGATTAATTGCAGATGTTACTAACAAGTTTCTTGAGTGACAAGAAACTTAATGATGCATTGATGCAGGTAACGTAAACAAGATTTCAGGACTCCGGATTGAGTCAGGGAGTAGTTCTTAATTAATGAATTTGTTTATGTAATTGGATTGATTTATGTCATTGTCGATAAGGAAATGTGTTAGTGGATGCAAGGATAAGGATCATGCTTTTCGATCCAACTCGCAAAGGAGTAACAGAGTTGTATCAAGCCAAACCAATACTACAGGGAGAGGTGGAACAACGTCCCTGATTCGACTTACTAGCACTCCCGCCGTGGCCAGAGTTGAAAAGTGTGGGGCACTTTTGTTCAAGTGGTTGCACGACGCCATGAGGATAGGCTGCAGACTCGGTCACTCACGAGGTAAACTGAGGGGCACACAATAAGGTGGAGGCCTTATTCCTTAGCATCTAGTAGTCTCGCAATTAGGGGCAACGACAGAGTTAACAGGGTCTCTACAGATTGCACCACTTTCCCAATTCTCAAAGTCAAATGCTTGAATGACATGACGCATGGCACCTTTGGAGTACACAAGTACGTGTTGAAGGGAAGGGTGTGCATGGCACCCTTAGCATTCTTATAAAAATTGGGACGACTAAGTAAAAATAAAAGTGAAATTTATCTAAGGGCAAGGTACATGTAAAAGTCCTTAATGAGTAATAATTAGTAAAATACTAAATTACATTTATGTCTTAGAAAAAGAGTCAAGATGTAAATACTTAGTAATATGACTGAAAGTGAAATTTAAAAATATAATACGTCTAGGAATAATTGATCTTGAGTCCAAATTTTACATGTTTTAAGTTAGAAAATTAATTAATGGGGAAATTCAAATATAAGAGAACTCTAACAAAATGAAAAGTGGAGGAGTAAATATAAGAAACAAGAAAAGTTTGGGAAATATTTAGGAGAAAATCTAAGAGTCAAGAAAAGATGAGAAACATTTAAGAGAAAATCTAAGTGTCAAGAAATGTCGGAAAATATTTAGGAGAAAATCTAAGAGACAAGAAAAGCAGGGAAACATCTAGAGGAAAATCTGAGAGACAAGAAAAGAAGGGAAACATCTATGGAGAAATCTAAGGGAGAAGAAAAATTGTTAAACATCTAGGATTAAAACTAGAAGTCCAAACAAGCTAGGGAATCTTGACTAAAAGCTATGTAACATCCTTGAGTAATTTTAGGAAAGTAAGAAAATGGATGAGGGAAACAATTTTTTTAATATTTTTAATTGATAAATTTCATGAGCACTAGGGGGTTATAAAAGAAAGGTCTTCGGACAAGAGAAAGGGGACAATTTTTCCCTATTGCTAGATGGTCGTCGTAACGACCCCTTTTGATTTATGAGTATTCTAATTGTGAGTTGGACATTGTGTAGCATTAGAGGTGGAACTTCACGCTTGCGACGAGAACACCATTGCTAGAGTTTGAGTGTGTTCTATACAACCCCGTTGTGGCTGATGGGGCCTTAGGGGAAGAAGAGTACCCTTTGGTGTTGGCAAGGAGGTATTCGACGAGTCATTCCAATGGTCGACAAGTCTCAACAAAGATCAATGAAGTTGATGTATCGACTATTTGACACAAGTTTCGAAAAACGCTTTTGACAACCTCCGGTGATCGATAAATATGATTTGTATATTTTTTTTATGGTTAATATGTCGATAATGAATTAAATGTTTAAGTTGCAAGGCAATTATTTTACTATCGTAAATTTCCAAGTTATACAATTGTTGAAATAAGGTCTCACTTTCATTTAATTTATTATGTAAAATTGTAATTGAGGTGAAAGCTAATGAGATTATTAGCTTTCACAAAAGAACAAAAATGGTGTGTTTTGTGATGACGACCTCGACTCCGAAAAACACTTTGCAATCGGCTCCTAAGCCATCTCAGGAATCAACTGCAAATCCACCAGATCACTAAACAATATGTACCTAGGATAATTTTAAGAATGGAAATTGATATTAAAATGTAGAAACCTGAGCTAATATTACGAGTCCTTAATATGCAAAATGTAAAATGTTTGGTGATAGTTTTGTAAAAATATTCAAATTTCTAAAGATTTTATATAGTTTCTATAAAATTTTGGCAATTTTTAAAGTAAAATAATTTTATTCTATGGAATTAGGGCGAATTGTTTTTAGAAAAAAAATGGAAATTGACAAATCTTTTTTGAAAAAAACCATGAAAAATTAGCCCATTTACAAACTTTAACTCCTAAAATCATCTATGATATATACCCATTTTTTATTTTATTTTTATATGATGACAAAAAAAATAATACATAAACAAAGCTTTCAATAGGATCCAACTTTCTCTTTTTACTGCTTTTATAGTTAGAAAAGACATTCTAAAGAACCTCTATCAAATTACTAGGATTAAAGACTTATTCTTTTGTTATTAGTCTAGTTTCTCAAATGACAAAACAACGATAAAACATTTTTTTATAAATTTTCTATATATATAACCAATTTTTTATACTTTATAATTAAGTAATATACAAATATATTGTTATAAAATAGATGTTAAATTTGTGAATTGCATTTAATGAAAAAATTACAATATCAAAAATAAATTTCAAGGATGGAAAAGTTGTATAGAGAATTACTCTCAAAACGAAGTTTCATGTGTGCGACACCTTTAATTCATATCATATTTATAATTATTAGAATTATAACATTTAACAAAATGTTTGAACATATTATCTAAAACCATTTCCAAGATATATTTGGCACTCTGGTTTTGAGGGCATTTAAAATACATACTTTACATATTTTTATAGCTTTACACTGGCCATTACAAAGATGGATACAAATACCGACATAACTAAGTAGAATTCAAGCATATAACACCATTAATGAAAAAGTAGGAGGAAAGAAACATTATGGTGGGGTCAGATGATTATATTGGTTTTTTACATATTTTTAAAATTGGTTTCAATAATTAACATTATAAATTTTTTGTCATTAATATTTTGGAGATATATTGTATAGAAAATTTTAAAACTTTTAATATTTTGAGTGGATACTCCACTAGTTATACATAAGTTCAATAATACAAAAAGAGTATGTGAAATAATAGGTTTATAGGGTAAGCACTTGAGATAGTCATTGAGAAAAGAAGAGAGTGTTCTCTTTTTCTCTCAACCACTATCTCACGTGATTACCTTATAAATTTATTATTTCTCATACTCTTTTTCGTATTATTGATCTTATGTTGTCTTTATGATGGGTGGAGTGTTCACTCGAAACATTGGACGTTTCAAAATTGTCTACACACTTTATCTCTAGAAAGTTTACAACAATTATGAGTAACTGTGAAAACATGCATCTTTTAAATTAATTATTTTCAAAGTGTTTAAGGATTTTTTTTCCCATTCAACTCTACCATGATAATTATGTTATTTTGTTTGTAAATTTTTTGTTTGACTTAAAGACATGTATTTTTATTGTTTCATAAAATCAACATTGGTTTATCAAATTTTTGGAAAATTGATAAGAAATTGTTTGATTTGTTTTAACATTTTATATTGATAAGAAACTAATTGACTTGCTTTAATATTTTGTTTATGTGGTTGAAAAGGTTGCAAATAAAATTTTCTAATTTCGTGACTTAACAATTTATGAAGGTTACTAGTGTTAAAAATATTGTAAAATTGATACTTAATACGCGCATAGACAAGGAAATGTAAGAGACAGTGTTTTTCATCCTCCACTTTCTTAATATCACAAAGATTATATATTTTTTTCTTTCGAGAGCATTTTGAATGTAGTCCAAAACCCAATTTCACTATAAAGTAGGAGAAATTTCATTTTTATTTTAAAATTATTAATTATCTTCTTTAAACTAGTTATAATAAAAATGTACTTTTATTCTTTATTTTATTATATCAAATTTTCTCTTTAAATTTAGTTTAGTTGTGATAATAGTTTTATTGGTATTAATAATACAACCCACAAATAAAACAAGTTGTCCTTGAATATTGAAAAACAAAATGAGATATGAAAGGAATTTCCAAATAAAATTTCTTATCTTTTAAACCTTAGTAATAGAAAAAAGTTATTTAAATCTATAATTTTATTTAAACATAAATAATAAAATACAAAGTTATAACCTTTTACATATTATATTATATAAATTTATTAGTTTTAATGTTAATTTTATAACGTGGTGTAGGATAGTCAATGTTAGAGTGTGTTGTTAAGGCACTCTGTGATGTTAAAGTTATCGGTCCGAAAGTAGGATAGTCGACGATAGAGTGTGTTGTTAAGGCACTCCGTGATGTTAAAGTTACCGGTTCGAAAGTTGTGGGGACAAAAAATCAAGCCATGTTAAGGGTTGGTGTGGCTCAGGTCGGGTACAATCCTCATGTGATTTTGATGGCTTAGATGCCCCTAAGTCGCGGTTTCTCAACCACATGCTATAGTGATTTTGACGGCTTAGATGTCCCTAAGTCGCTACGGCTAGTCCTGCATGTCACGATCAAACTAGCAAACAAAAAAAGTATATTAATTTTATAACGAGACATCATAAGTATATTTTAGAAAATTAATTAAGTTAGTTTATAGTGTTTGATTATATTTTAATATATACTTCTAGACACTAAATTTTACACATATAGAAGAGTCATTTTTACAATAAGAAGATTATATTCTCATTTACTTGTATAAATGTAAAAATGAATCTCATATTTATACAAAATTCACCTGTACCAAAAAAAATTATGAAATCATATTATTAAATTATAGTTATAAAACCACATAAATGGATCAATATGTAACAATATGACTCAACAACTTTTAAAAAGTACTTGCATCAAATAAGCAATCATTAAATGATATTAAACATTTTAACAATACATTGTATGGTATCAAGATGGTAAAATGATTAGTCAACTTTGCATATTAAGTATATTGTTATAATGACTTTTAGTTTTCTTCTTTATTGGCTTTGTGTCCTGAGGATTCTAGGGTTTACTCTAAGTATCATCCTCGAAATGAGGGGAGTACTTAGGGTTTTAGAGGAAAGAAAAAAAAAACTAGATCATAGATTATATATAATTTATTTTATGAGTTTATTTTAATAGATTATAGTTATTGAGAATTTGGTTAATTTTGTGTTATTAGATGACTGGTTAAAAATCCCTTCGATGAGGTGATCCGAAATGGATGGACTGAAGTGTGGATAAGACTCGATACTTGCAAAAATAATTGACAATCAAAATGCATTATATAAAACAATGCAAGTTTACGTGAAATAAATCAAATAATGATATAACTAAAAAGTTAAAGGAAATAATTAAAATGACAAAGAGAGAAGGCTAAGGAACGAGAAGTGAAGAGCCATGGTTATTGACCTTCCCTTACCCCCTACCTCTTCCTATTTCTTCACTTTCACTTCTACTATTTCTTCACTCTCACCCATACTCAAAGGGATTTTACCAAAGAGGAGAGCATTGTAAACTTGCAAAGAAAGAATATTTAGCATCATCCATGACATGACTGGTTTTCCCAATTGGGTTCCAAGGTAAAAATCTTGTTTCATTGAGTTGTTTTTCCTCTATGTGTTGTGGTTAAAATTGGCCATTGAATTTTATTGAAATATGTCGATAACCCATTAATTTATGCTCTACATCCGGTTTATAATTGTTGAAAGTATGATGAATAGTTTGTTGCACATTTTTTTTTACTAGGTGAAGTATTTTCGAAACTCCTTGGTGGTGGCTATTAAATCCAACCGTCAACTACTCTACACCATTGAGTGAATTGGATGAGGGAATATCCACAACCCTCCTTACATATTCATTTGAAAAACATGCTAAAAATAATTTTCTGAGTCGCTCTCGCTCTCTCTCTAGGGTGAATTTTCATCATTTGGCTAATGTATTGGAGTGGACCATTTTATTTTATTGAACAAGGGAAACCATTAGAGGGTTATTTTCCTTGTTTCTTTGGCGTTCTAATGCATACTGGGCATTCATTTGGTTGTTGGGAGAATTCATTTGGTTGTCGGGTGTCCATTTACGTGATGGGAAAATTCAATGGTTGTTAGGCATTACACACAACATTCTCTTTCTTCCTACAGATCCAACGCCCTAAACTCCTCTCTTGGACATTCCACAATTTGTTTTCCTACTGCCCAACGTACTCACAGTCCCTTCGACGTCATATTGTTGTGTAAGAACATGCCTACACTTAAACCCTAGAAATCTGATAACCCACACCTTGTTTCTTGTTATTTCATATTGCCCATGCATTAAATAATTCTCCTAAGCATTCCACAGAATTGTTATTTGGCATTCAAACTTGCTACGGGTGTGCCACGATGTTGTTGGTAGGTATCATCCCTTGCCACACATCTCATGGTCGATTTTGGGCGTTAATACTCATGTGAGAGAGAGTATTAACGCTCTTGTGCACAACAACCATTTGACTAAGAATTCATGTCAAGGTCTGGATGGTCTAGACGTTCCACTATCTTCTTGTCCAGAATCATGGTGAAAAATTAACCCTAATTGTCACGTTGGTGTAGTGTAATGCCTCCATCTTACACACCTTCAACCTGACATCTAAGGTCCTCCAGAGAATCTAGAGTGGGTCAGTTTATAACCTGTGCTCATTTTTTACTCATTGGCTTATGCTCATGTGTATCCATTTGGATAACTGTTACGAGACAGATGTTGAGTACATTGAGTGGGAGATGAATGGTTGGTGCATTAAATAAGGTGTTCAACAATTAAATAATAATTGATTATTGTAAGAGTTAATGGGATGAGAATAAAAGAGAAGAGACAATTAATTCCTAGAAGATTTTGTTTCAAGCAAAGAAAACATACGAGCCTTTGTCATGTGTAATATGCTAAATAAACATATATTATTTTAAACTTTGTGTCAGGTTTTTGTTCTGAAGATTTATTCTTAGTTTTATGCCTCAAAGGAGATATTTTGGGGAAGTATCTATTGGTTTCTTGAGAGGATGTTTCAAGCACAAACTAAGGTCCTCTTCTACTATTCGGTTGTCACCTACCTATAATGGTTATAAGACTAGTTTAAGAATATCCAAGAAGAAAGGTCGTTGTATAGGAAATCAGATAGAGGTTTGGTAGCCTCTACAAGACTAAGAAACTTATGCAAAGCCTCAAAGACAAAACTGAGGTAGAAAAAAGAACAATTATACACAAGTATCCGTGTTGGTGAAGCGAGTGGGCTATGAACCCCTCATTAACGAATCATGAAACACACTAATTTATGTTAATGAGTTTATTAAGAATGTCATCTATAAATATGAGCAAACATTCCTAGTAAAATTACATTAATTTACATTAAAATATTTATTAAAAACACTATATGGAAAAACATTCCTTTTACACTAAAATATTTATTAAAAATACGATATGAAAAAACATTCCTTGCAAAGTTTTCCTTTAATATATATAACTATATGTTGAAATTAATATGATTTTTAAATAATTTAAAATGTCAAATAAAATACTAATTTGTATCACAGTGAGGTCAACAACTATGTTCTTATGTGGTTCTTGGTTGTGACTCATCTTGTTGTAGTTGATCAACGAAGCTTATGTGTTTCTAGATTTTGGGAATACCAAACTTGTTGTGCACATCTTTCTATACAATGTCACCCTAACCTTCCTTTGCTACACACTATTATGGGTCATGAAGATGGAAGTCAATGGTCAATACAGATTTTGGTTGAATATCCATATGATTTCTCTCATGGTATTTCCTAATATCATTACATATATTGGAAAAAATTATGCATTTCCCATCATTATTAAGGATAATGTTTAATAATGATTTTATGATCCATTTAAAAAAAATCTAGGACTTTATATTTATATATATATATATATATATATATATATATATAATTAAAAAATTAATTAGTCACCAATCCAAATCTCACTGCTCTATCGACAACGTCGCTAACGGACGAACTCCATAGGTGGGAGTATGACTTCGTTAGCCTTGATGTACTGGGAGATTTATTTATGGTTGTATTCACCTTTACTTCATTTTTCAACTGAGCTCTTCATCCTCAATTTTTGAAGGTTTATATGAGCTATACTCTTAATATTCTCTTTACACATGTATGAGATTCATTATTGATTTAAACTATACAAAATATTGTGCCTGAAATATCATAGGTTGGACAATCTTGGCACTCGTTTAGGTTTGAACATATGAAAACTTATATGCATGAAGAACACCTACTCAAAGGCTTCGACTTGTAGAATACTTTATTCGACATAAGGAAGCCAATCCAAGCAAACGCCAACTTCTAGGCATGGAATAGTAGCTTTGCAACTATTTTCCTCGTTTTAAAATATTTAGCTAGTGTTATTTTATGAGTTTTTAATTGTTTTAATCATAGTCATGATATAAGTGTTTTTTTCCATAAAAACATTAATTTTATTAATATATATAAATTTTTGCATTAAAACATTAATTTTATTAATATATATAAATTTTTGCATTAAAACATTAATTTTATTAATATATAGGAATTATATATTCTAAAAACTAATTTTATTA